>PVJN01013303.1:0-48908 GCA_004026805.1 Lasiurus borealis | reverse complement strand
GGTGGCCTGGAGCCGGGAAGGCTCACTGGCAGCAGCTGTGGGAGCCCAGCCTCCTGGAGACCTGAGTGAAGGAGACGAAGGTGAAGTTCTCACAGTTTTCCAGCTTGACCTTCTTGGCTAAGTTGGGGACGATTCCCCGGAGAGACCGGAGCCCCATCCTCTGCTCCTCGTACCACACACTCCCCGTGTCGACAGCCTCCTTCCTGGCGGTCAGGTAGAAAGGGGACTTGGCCTCCATCTGGGTGGGCGGCCGGTGGATGTACATGTACTTGTAGAGCAGGCAGTACGGACACTGCTTGTGCCCTCTGGAGTGCTCGTGGTAGATCTTCCCGTGGCATATTCGGGTGGAGGCGCTCCGGCTCTCCCGCTTGACGCTGTCCGTCCGGGCGAAATAGGGCTGGTTTTGGGGGTCTTTGAGCAGCTCGATGTCCCCGTACATGAGGTCGGCGTGCTCCTGCAGGGTGCGCATGTTCAGGTACTGGCTGTTGTACTTGACCACCGTGGACAGGAGGGTGATGGGGCTGTCGTCCCCCAGGCACCCCGCCTGCCACATCTCCTCCTCGTCCGAAAGGGAGAAGTAGATGATGTTGCGAGACCGGGCCCCCGACATCCCGGCCTTGCTCAGGACCCACAGCTTCTCCTTGAGCTTCTTGGTGGAAGAACTGAAGGTGCTGCTGGTGATGGAGAAGCCCACGCCCGCGTTCTTCAGGATGCGGTCCAGGCCCCGGCGGATGGCATGGAGCGAGGTGGCCAGGAAGTCCGAGCCGTCGCTCTTCTTAACGGTGACGTAAAAGTTCTCAAGCAGCTCGTTCAACTTCGCCGCAGGGATCTCAAATAAGACAAAGAGCGGGGTTACACATTTGCAAACACCCACATAGCCAGACCCCCTCCTTCCTGCTCCTCATCCCCGTGAGGGGCGGTATTGCAGACAAGACCTCTAAAGAGTTGGTGCATGAGATAGTGGAAAGAATAGTGAACTTCAAGCTTCAAGTTCTAGGTTCCAGACTTGGCCCCATTTTACCTCTTTAAGCCTCAGTGTTCACAGCTGTGAAATGGGACATGATAATCAACACCTCCTCAAAGAATTACTGCAATGTAGTGGACTTGAAAGGGTTTATAAATAGTAATGAACACACATACATATATCATTACTATTGGCCTTTATAACTTTCCCTCTTTCTCTCTGGAAAGCCCTTTCTTCTCTTTTCTAACAAATCCTTTTCTTCCCTCCCCTTCAATAAAATTCAACCATCCAGGGTGGGTGGGTGGGTGGGAAGAAATCAACCAAAGAACTTGCATGCATATATGCATAACCCATGGGCACAGACAACAGAGGAATGGCAGCCTGGAGTGGGGGCAGACTACAAGGGGTCAATGGGGAAAAAGAGGACATATGTAATACTTTCAAAAATAAAGATTAAAAAAAAAACACCCACTAACTTCTTAATAGATGCATTGGAGATTTAATAATTCGTTTTTACAATCAAACTACAGTGGTACCTCGAGATACAAGTTTAATTTGTTCCCTAACCTTGAGGCGTGGGAAACTATGAGATGCTTGAGTCACGCTAAACTGGTGGGTTGTGTGATTACTCCTATCTCAAATGTTGCTCGTATTTCAAAGCAAAAATCGCTCGCTCGATGGCTCGTATCTCAAAAATCTCATATGTTAGGGCACTCGTATCTCGAGGTACCACTGTAACATGTTAATATTGTTTTAAAAAATGCAACCATTCTCACTAAAGAATTCCTGAACTAAACTTATTAAACTCTGAATCATCCCAACATTAATGTCCTTGATATCTGCACATAGTATTTCATACTGCTGGCCCTCAATATGGTGCTGAAGGGAGAGACGACTGATATGACCAGTTGGCATAGCAGGTTAATAATCTTCGCATTGTCATTTGAATGTATCAGGATAGGTTTGGAAGTGACTCTGGATCAATGATGCATAGGGTTTAGATATCAATATTTGTTCCACAGGTAAGAAAAATGTAATTGGTTTACATCTGATGACTTCAGGTATTGGCAAGAGACCAACTCTCATTATCAGTAGGAGAGAAAAAAGAAAAAAAAAACAAACAAACCCAAGGGAAGGTTTCTGATTGGCTCATTCCTGATCCAAACAACTGAACAAAAAACGGGCCACTGTACTAACATGAGAGCTTCTGCAATAACCATGGGAATTACAGGAGAGAAATGGTTCCTAAAGAAGAAGTTTGAGCAGAAAACTTTATTTATTACCTTAGTGCTTAAAAACAAAACAAATTCTCATAGCTTCCTGTTGCCTTTAGGATAAATTCCAAACTGTTTACCTTTGTCTGCAAGTCTTCACTATCTGGCTCCACTCCGTGGTAGATTCTTTGTAAAAACAGCCACAATAATTCCTCCCCTCCCTGTTCCTATACCCCTTGGCAACCTGACTTTGCTGTTCCTTCCATCAAGAGATAGAATCTAGCAGAAACCGGTTTGACTCAGTGGATAGAGCATCGGTCTGCGGGCTGAAGTGTCCCAGGTTCAATTCCGGTCGGGAGCATGTGCCTTGGTTGCGGGCACATTCCCAGTGGGGGGCGTGCAGGAGGCGGCTGATCAATGTCTCTCTCTCATAGATGTTTCTAACTCTCTATCCCTCTCCCTTCCTCTCTGTAAAAAATCAATAAAATATATTTTTTTTAAAAAAGAGATAGAACCTATTTTCCCACCCTTGGAAACTGGGCTGGTTGTGACTCATTCTGATCAATAAAATGTAACATGTGATAATGTGTGAATTTTAAGCCGAGGCCTCAAGAGATTCTGCTTGCATCTGCTTTTGTCTTACAGGTTCTTACAGGGTCTGCTTTCATCATCTTAGTACGATGTTGCCTAGTGAGAAAGCCCTGTTAGACCACGAGAACATGTGAAGTAGAGACAAGCTGTCTGTCTTCTAATATCAGATGTCTGAACACCACCTGTAGAATCATGAGCAAGTGAAAGGAATGTTGTGTTATACCACTAAGTTTTGGGGAGGTTTGTTATGCAGCGATGGGTAGCTGGTAAATACCGTATTTCTCTGGCCTCCTCATCTGTTTCTCTGTGCTTTATTTCTAGCCTCCCTGAACTTTGTGTCATTGACAGCAACCACAATGCCCTTTCCTGTATCTATTTCTTTGCACATGCTACCTCCTCTGACTAGAATGCACTTTCTACTAATTTTCTCTCTTTGGGAAAATTTCAATCAATGCATTGTTTCAGATCTAGCTCAAATTCTGCTGTCTAGATAAAGGCTTCTCCAGCTTCCCTAAGCAAAGTTACTCTCTCACCCGGGATCTCATGGCAGTTAAATTTTATGATGGCTCTCTCCATGTCACACCATCTGTTTATATGTCTGTCTGCACAAAAGTGGCCTGAAAGTCCATGGCATCTTATACATGATTGGGTCTTATACATGATTGGGTCTTCATTACATACTGGAAGGCCTGAACCATATCATTGATGCCCAAGGTACTGATAAATATGGGTTAAATCAATGAATTAACCTTGGAGTCAGGAGAACCAAGGGGACTTACCATGCAGAACGTTTTTCTGACTTACACAGAATACAAGTTTCTTTCTTTTTTAAATTCTTTATTGATTACATGTGTGTCCTTATTCCCCCACTGCTCCCTCACTCACACCCTTACCCCTCTAGTATCTGTGTCCATTACTTATATTTATATGCATGCATACAAGTCCTTTGAATACCACATGTTTCAAGGTAAAATCACAGTGAAATCAATTCTTGAAGAAATGTCAAATCACAAAACTTACATTGTTTGCACACAATAAACCATTCATTCTGGCCTATGTTGGCTGCCTCTTTAGTTTTCTTGGACTGAGTTTAGGTTGGGGATTATTCCACCAGATTACCAAGGTCTTCAATTTGTTATAAAGACATTGCTAAAAATTACTTCCCTTTATTAGCCACGGTGACTAGATTTACCATCTCAAAAATTCACCTTGGATTATAAATTTGGTTCCCTTGATATAAAAATGAAAACCAAAAGGAGTTCAGTCATGGGGCTGATGGCTTCAGATGGGAAAGAACAAAATAAGAAAAAAAAAAACAATAGCCAAAACCGGTTTGGCTCAGTGGATAGAGCATCAGCCTGTGGACTGAAAGGTCCCAGGTTCGATTCTGGTCAAGGGCATGTACTTTGGTTGCAGGCACATCCCCAGTAGGGGGTATGTAGGAGGCAGCTGATTGATGTTTCTCTTTCTCTCTCATGGATGTTTCTAACTCTCTATCTCCCTTCCTCTATGTAAAAAATCAATAAAATATATTTTTTAAAAAAAGAAAGGAAAAAAACAACAACAAACTGACATGTTAGGCAAATTCCAAAATTCTGCAACTCTCACAGCAAACCTTGAAACCTGACAGAGTTATAAGACAAATAAAAAGCAAGAGTTATTTTTAGGAGAAATCCTCAAATTTTCCTTTGTGATAATCTTGCCTAGGAGGAGGAAGTGGAGAAATGATGATGTACTACATCACTCTAATGGTAAACAAAATGACTGTGTTTTTGCAGTTACCAAATTTTATTCTATTCAGAAAGATAACTACTGAGCTTCAAGGTGCTCTATTTTCTGAGTTTAGGGAATATAGAAATCAATGACACAGCAACCTTAAGGGAGATGAATCAGAGAAGATTAGGTCACACCTGTCTTAAAAAAAATACTAAATTAAATACTCACAGTAGATCAAAGAATGATCATAGAATGAGAATGACAGTATATACTCTATTTATATAAATGGTGTTTTGAAGTCTCATTAGATTCCTTGCTTTCTGTCTTCAACAAACAAATTTGAGGCTCACCAGCTGCCAAGTCATGATCAAGAGGTGTTATCTGCCAAAACCAGTTTGGCTCTGTGGATAGAGCCTCGGCCTGCGGGCTGAAAGGTCCCAGGTTCGATTCCGGTCAAGGGCACGTACATTGGTTGCGGGCACATCCCCAGTAGAGGGCGCGCAGGAGGCAGCTGATAGATGTCTCTCTCTCATCGATGTTTCTAACTTTCTAGCCCTTTCCCTTCCTCTCTGTGAAAAATCAATAAAATATATATATTTTTAAAAAGAGGTGTTATCTACTTTGTCTGCTGCAGTTACATCTATCTTTAAAGACACATCTGGACTAAAAGTATCTTGCATTGAGACCAAGAAAGTGAGATGCAAGAACATGGGCCAGAATGCCTCAGTTCTTTCTTTTGACTAAATATTGGATAAGTTCTCTAAGATACTGACCTCTTTCTTAAGCATGTGTTATTGAAAATATTTTAGTGACCCACGCGAGTAGATTACAGAGGATTGACATACATCTTCTTCTCCACCCATGTTCTTCTAGACAGCCCGGGGGGAAACGGGGAAATACTAGCACCCAGAGAAGTGGTGGCAGGTGCACTCTACTAAACATTCTCATCACCTGGGATGCATGTTATCTAAGCTGTGGAGGGTGTGGAGAAATGAAACCCTTTTCATGGGTTCCTGCATGGAAACAGAAAGTTTCCCAGTCATAGACAACTGTCTTCATAGTCACTTCACTGAGCTCTGGTCTAGAAAAAGTTAAGGTTCGTGAGGATGAAGAATCGGTAACGGGGGTCTCTGAGAACAGGTGAATTTAAAGGTGAAAGTTACATTTTACTTATTTATTTGTCATAATACGTGTGTGTGTGTGTGTTTTCAATCTTAAACACTTACAAATGTAAAATTCAGTGGCATTAAGTACACTGACAATGTTGTATAACCGTCACCACTCTTCATTTCCAGACCTTTTATTTAATTATTACAAATAGGAACTGTACTCCTTTAACCATAACCCCCACTTCTCCTTCTCCCTCCAGCCCCTGATAATCTACATTCTACTTTCTGTCTCTATGAACTCACCTATTCCAGGTGCCTTACATAAATGGAATCGTACGTATTTGTCCGTTTGTGTCTTGGTTCACTTAGCGTAACATTTTCAAGGTTCATCCACATTGTAGCATGTATTAGTACTTTACTTCATTTTACTGCTAAATGAAATCCCACTGCATGGATATGCCACATTTTGTTTATTCATTCATCTGACTATTGGGTTGTTTCTACATTTTGGCTATTGTAAATAATGCTATAATGAATATTTGTGTACAAGTTTTTGTATAATATGTGTTTTTCATATTTTGGGTATTTGCCTAGGAGTGGAATTGCTGGGTGACAGAGTAACTATATATTTAACGTTTGGGGAACTTTGAGACTGTTTCCAAAGAGGCTGCATTATTTTACATTCCCACCAGACATGTATGAGGACTCAGTTTCTCTACATCCTCAACACATGTTAGTATCTGTTGCATCTTTTAAAAATTCCAGTCCTGCCAAAACCAGTTTGGCTCAGTGGATAGAGCATCGACCTGCGGACTGAAGAGTCCCAGGTTCGATTCTGGTCAGGGGCACGTACCTTGGTTGGAGGCACATCCCCAGTGGGGGGTGTGCAGGAGGCAGCTGATCGATGTCTCTCTCTCATCAATGTTTCTGACTTTCTGTCCCTCTCTCCTCCTCTCTGTGAAAAATCAATAAAATATATTAAAAAAAAATTCCAGTCCTTCCTTTCTACTGGATGTGAAGTGGACTCTCATGTGCTTTTGATTTGCATTTATTTCCATGATGTCTAATGAAGCTGAGCATCTTTTCATGTGCTTAACTGGCCGTTGGCTTATCTTCTTTATAATAACTGTTCAATGCTCTTGTCTGCTAGTTCTAAAATCCATGTCTGTATTTTGGTTGTTTCGGGCAGGAGGATAAATCTGGCTCTCCGGATTGGCTAGAAGTGAAAGACTGAACTGATTTTTCTCTTCGGTGTGGGTCACATGTCCCCACTTCTTCCTATGAGTGGTAGTAGTTGATTGGATGCTAGAAATAGTTGAATTCTGGGTTGGCCCAACTTTTCATGGATGTTGGGACTTCTTTTGAGTATCCTCATGTACTTGGCCTCCCCGAACCCTGACTCCTGTCTCCCCTCAACTCAACACGATTTATTCCCAGGCTCTGCTGGGGTTCCCCTCCCTTCACTGCAGCTCAGAAACGGCCTCCAGACAGAAAGCCTGGGACCTGGTAGCACTCATCTCCTTTGTTACTTTCTCCTAGGGATCAAGTCCTGTGCTACCTGCCGTGTCTGAAAGCAGTTGTTTCATGCACTGGGCCCAGTTTCCTCACTGTTACAGCAGGAAGACAAATCTAGATCTTTTCATTCCCTTCTGACCGCAAGTGGAAATTTCAATTTGTTTTCAAATCTGCTCATTTTGATTCATTTGTTATTGCTTGTACATTTTTATACAATATTTTTGGTCCACAGTTGGGAACCCACATATGCAGATCTCAACCCTGCAGGGGTTGGCAACGCTAACCCTGATGTTGTACAAGGGTCAACTGTAATTCTCTTCATGTCTGTAAACATTTCACACATTCTTAACCTATAATCCATCATCTAAAATCCTGGAGGTCTAAATCTGTTGTTTGTTTTCCCTGAGTGGCTTGTGCTTTTTAAAAAAAAAAAAAAATGAGCACATATTTAGTTGGTTTTAATCTGCAAAAAGACCTGAGCATCTACTTTGAAGGAACATTTCCCTTCAAAGATTATGATTACCCTGTAACTCTGTGAGGAGCCAGGGTCTGCTGCTCACCTAGAACTTCGCACGCCCCTCTCAGAGTCCTCTCTTCAAGCAAGGATTCTTCAGTTCACCCACCTGTCTCTTCCTTAATGATGTTGTCAACCTATGTCCTCAGTTAGAGCCCTGCCTTTCAGAGGTGCTCACTGCTCACTGCTCCGCTCTCGGCTGTCCTTTTTGTTGGCCCTGCGATGGTGCCCTATTTCTCCGCAGGCACGGCGGGAAGGCCCCTGCTGTGTCTAATGCCCCTGGCTGTCATAGCAGAAACCTGGATTTCCTGTTCATCTCCTGTTGGTGCCCTACATCAGCGGTTGCCAACCTTTCAGACCTTAAGGACCACCAGCACCCAAACTTGGGGATGTCACTTGCCCTTCAATTATAACCTCTATTTGCAAGACCTTTAAATCTATCCTCCTAGCAGAAACCGGTTTGGCTCAGTGGATAGAGTGTCGGCCTGCGGACTAGGGGGTCCCGGGTTCAATTCCGGTCAGGGGCATGTATCCTGGTTGCGGGCGCAGCCCCAGTGGGGGGCGTGCAGGAGGCAGCTGATCGATGTCTCTCTCTCTCTTCGATGTTTCTGGCTCTCTATCCCTCTCCCTTCCTCTCTGTAAAAAATCAATAAGATGGAAAAGAAAAAATCTATCCTTCTAGATTTAGCATTTCCCCCTGTTGGAAATCCCAGATTCCCAGCTGCTTATTGGACATGTCCATCTGGACATCTGTCTGAGGTACACTCAAGTAAAAATACAACATCTTTGTCTTCTGTCTCTACCTAGCCAAAGATTTTTCCTGACATTCATCAACCCCAAGCATTTCAAGTTGGAAGGGATTTTCAGAACTCATTTTACCATTGGGAAAAAGAAAATAAGGACCAAATAAATCAACTACATTTTTGTTCATCACTTCCAATTAATTTCTCTAAAATAGCGCTTTCACTGTGCTTCTTCCCATTCAAAAGCCTTCAGTGGTTTCCCTTTTGCCTAAACCTCGACACTTAGGACTCACAGTGAGAGAATTCTCCCTATTACAATAGACCCTTCCCCACTGCCCCTGCAATAATCCTTCAAATAAAATCTCTCCTTTCAAACAAAAGCAAAAAACTTCAATGATTTCCCAATGGCCACAAGACTGTAGCTAGAGTTATCAAAATCTAGTTTTATAGACCATTATTTCCATGTATGAAGCCTCTGCTATAGGCAAGTGAGTCGAACCCTCCAAATCTTACTCAGAAGACATCTGTCTTTATCCATTTCTATACTGAAATTCTATCTCTCTACCATTAATACAGCTTAACTACCAATGCTTTTGCTAATGTCACCATGTTGAAATTAATTTATCTAACTGGTTTGGGAGAGGGGCATTTCTGATCTATAAATTCATAGGACACATTAAATTCTGCTTTGTACCGTAGACATTTTTCATCCTATTTTATGTTCTTTCAAAGTTTCTCCAGGCAGAAAGCAACTGTTCTGTGTTCCCCACCATGCTCAGCACAGTGCCTGGCACGTGGCGGCTCAGTGACCTTGGCTGAAAGAAGTAAACTCAAGAATTCCTCACCTTCTGCCCTGGCCGGTTTGGCTCATTGGCTAGAGCGTCAGCCTGCAGACTAAAGGGTCCCAGGTTCGATTCCGGTCAAGGGCATGTACTTTGGTTGTGGGCACATCCCCAGTAGGGGGTGTGCAGGAGGGAGCTGATCGATGCCTCTCTCTCTCATGGATGTTCTCAGTGAAGAATGCAATTTAAATCTATCCCTCTTCCCTCCTCTCTGTAAAAAATCAATAATATATATATATTTTTAAAAAAGAGTCCCTTACCTTGGTGATGTCCGTGTGATCTTTGAGCCCATTGGTCATGCACCAGTAGCGCCACACATTCAGGGCGTACCGCGTGGCTTTGGTGGTGTTTGGGCTTACCGCACTGGTACACAGATCATTCAAGTCATCATTAATGTTAAATACAGGAAATTTGTTGAGCTTAGTAGAATAGGCTAGAAACAGAAAAAAATAAAAGGTATTAAAATAACTTGCCATTCCCTTCTTTAGAAAATTATTATCTTGGGATCGTGCTAAATAACAGAACACTACTAAGAGATAACATCTCCCAAATCTGAAATCTCTGTCAAGTACACATATATTAGGATAAATACAATAGAGAACAATACTTCTGGCACGAAATCAATGCAGTAACCTTGCATTTAATCCCGTCAATTTTGCCATATATACTAATTGATGCACTAATGCAGGCATTCCAATAAAAAAAAAGGGGGGGCGGGGGAGTGAATGCAGAGAAACAAAGAATGTTCCATCTAAAATTTTCTCTGGAAAAACAACAGCATTTCTATTAACAACAACAGCAAAAAGAAGCCAAGTTCCTCTCTCCTTACCCTCAGCATATGAAGAGCTGTTATTTCCATGTGATATATAGTCTCAGATGTCTTACGTGCCATCCTGGGCAGCCTTGAATTAAATGGTGTTAGCGTATTTCTTTAATTCCTCTCACACGTTAATAAAGAGAGAGACATCTGAATCCTGTCTCCACAACCCATCCGCTAGCTTAGAATCAGAATTCAAGGGCCAGGGAGAGAAATATTAGCGGAAGGCAGAGGGACGCTCCGGAGAAGCTCACATCGTTTCAGAAAAGGGGA
The DNA here is from genome assembly GCA_004026805.1 of Lasiurus borealis. Taxonomy (NCBI): domain Eukaryota; kingdom Metazoa; phylum Chordata; class Mammalia; order Chiroptera; family Vespertilionidae; genus Lasiurus; species Lasiurus borealis. Next base: position 38,610 of record PVJN01013303.1, on the reverse strand, counting down.
GCAGATCTTAAACTGCAATCGCCAAACTGCTTCAGACGAAAACTGGTTTTCTCCCATGTATCCATCCTAGTATTGGCTGCCAAAGAGACAAGTCCATAGCCATTAGTGGGCCTTTCCTCATACCCTGTGATCTACTAAAACCAGGATTAAACTGTCCAAATTGGTGATCTTTGGCTAAAAACAAACAAAATAGACCACCTCAAAGTAAAAACAATGCCAACTAGTACGTCATACCCAATGGCTCTGACTTTCTCTCGAATGTTTATATATTCAAACCAGGAGCTAAAGGCCCAGAAACAGCAACATGAAAAGTTAATCAGCAAGGTGATCTGCAAATTGCCTTACTTTGCCTAACTTCCTTCAGCTCCCACGGCTCCCACTGGGAACTCTGACCACCAGCCTTCTGCCAGCCCAGCATCTGCCTGCGCCCAGGACACGCTCACCACACCTTCCCCACCCTCAGCCTGACACATCGCCCCCGGTCTTTGTCCCAATCAAGTGTCTTTTTTTCATTTTCAATTCACGCTCACGTCTACGTACTCCTTCCCCCCCACTACTGACCTTCCTTATTCCCTCCTTCAGTATGTCTCCCCTTTGCTTTATTCCATGCCAGAAAAGCTATCTGCAGCAACTGAGTCACGTGGGTATATTCCTCTCGTCATCCACCTAAACCGGGATAACGTGTATTTTCTGTGACTCACTTGATATGAATGAGAGGATTCTAGTATAAAACGTATTACTGTTATATCTAGCACTCTCTCAATGCTTACTATATGCCAAGAGTTATGTAAATTATCTGTTAGCTCTAAGCACCCCTAATGCTGCACCTGTGTTACAAATAAGGAAACGAAACCTCACACACACTTAAGAGCGCCACACATCACTCATACAGTATTTACTGAGACTCTCTCTGGGCCACGCCCTGTGCTGTCCCCAAGTGGCGGGGCTAGCAAGGGAGAGTCAGGGTCTGGACCTGGGTCCGGTTACTCTGTGCTCTGGAATCAGACACTCCGGGGATAAAGTTCTCAGGGAAGGATGCAATTTAAATAATAGCCGCATATAAAAAGTATATGCTGCCCTTCCCCTTCTCCCCCAAATATACTCAGATTAACCTTCAGCCAGGAAAACAAAGTCTGATTTATTTGGACAAACACTATGTAGATTTTTTTAAAATACAACAACAAAAAACAATGGCATCCTTTGCCACTCAGCCTAGTCCCCGTTACTTCATTATGGCCTAAGTATAGGAGAGACACTGCAAGATAGGATAATAAATTTAATTATTGTTCCATGATGATGTGATCTTAAATAATGTCATTTTAATCACAGGACAGACTGTCCATGGAACATGGAAACCCCTGTCCCTATGACATTTTTCCCACTGGCCCGATGCTGTCCTGTATCGGGAAAGGATCCAATTCGGCATCGGAGATTGGGTTTGGCTGCGACCTGTTTCTCGCTCTCTCGTTGGTTTGCCTCAGCTGCTTGTGCTCTGACACCTGATGGACCCGCCTCTCGCAGGCCCGCAGATGTCCTTCTCCACTCAGCATATGGCACCCGCCCTGGGCCACCTCCAAACACGGACACCTTTCTCCACGCCCGGCCTGAGCGGGCAGCCTCGGACCTGGGAGCCTCGGTCACACCTCTTGCACTGATGCCTCGCACCAGGCCAGGCCCCTGCATGGAAGGCTCTGACTTCTCCCACAGAGGTCTCCCCAATTCTCCACGGCTGCTGTACGGGTGCCCTCCTCACCTGCGCAGGCTGCCACACGGCTACCTGGCCACCCTCTGCGGGACGCTTTTCTCTCCAGTTCTAGCTGCTCCGCTTGCCAGCTGGCCCTCCCTCTGCATGCGGTTCTGGCTGCCCGCACCTGGCCGGCTGCCCGCACCCCTCAGGGCGCCGTTCTCCCGTGCTGATGCCTCCCCTGCCCTTTCCAGGCTTCGCGCCTCACTCTCTGCGGGGCTTCAGCACAAGGAACAGCGGCCTGTAATTACTGGAATCGAGAGTCTAGGCCAGTGGTTCTCAACCTTTCTCATGCTGGGACCCTTTAATACAGTTCCTCCTGTTGTGGTGACCCCCAACCATAAAATTATTTTCGTTGCTATTTCATAACAGTAATTTTGCTACTGTTAAGAATCGTGATGTAAATATCTGTGTTTTCTGATGGTCTTAGGCGACCCCTTTGGGGGTCTCATTCAACCCCCAAAGGGGTCGAGACCCACAGGTTGAGAATCACTGGTCTAGGCCATCAGAGCTCCTTCAATGCACACAGACTCCAGGGCAAATGCCTACTCTGCTCTCCCCACTAAGAGCTTGGAAACGGCATAGTTCATGAAAAAAAAAAAGGGGGTGGTGGTGTCTGTATAATGCACTAAGAAAACTTTCCCCAAAGCCTTCAAAATGTACATACAAACTCAATAAATGAAGAGTTATACCATGTACCTGGGTGGGAAGGCTTAATACTATAAAGTGTTTACTTTTGTCAAGTAATCTTCTATGCAATGTAATTAGGATTTAAATTTTAAAAAAGAATCTCAATAAATGTTTGTTAAGTGAATAAAATAAAAAAATAAATGCAAGTCTATTCTAAGGTCAAAAGAAAAAAGGAAAAAGGAGGCAAGAGCATACAATGGAGTCAAGACAGTCTCTTCAACAAATGGTGCTGGGAAAATTGGTCAGATATGCAAAAAAAATGAAACTAGACCATCAACTTACACCATACACAAAAATAAACTCAAAATGGATAGCGGACTTAAATGTAAGATGGGAAAACACAAAAATCTTGACTCCATAGGCAGCAAAATAGCAGACATATGTCATAGCAGTATCTTTACCGATACAGCTCGTAGGGCAATGGAGACTAAGGAGAAAATAAACAAATGGGACTGCCTCAAAATAAAAAGCTTCTGCACAGCAAAAGAAACCATCAACAAAACAAGAAGCCCACTGGAAGAGAGAACACATTTGCCAGTACTATCCCAGATAAGGATTTAATCTCCAAAATTTATAGGGAACTTATACAACTTAACAAAAGGAAGATAAACAATCCAATATAAAAAAAAAATAGCCCCTTTCCAACGAGGACATACCAAAAGCCAAGAGTCATAAGAAAACACGATCAAAGTCACTAATCAAAATGCAAATCAAAACCACGAGGTATCATCTCACGGCTGTCAGAATGACTATCATCAACAAACAAGTGCTAGATCGCTTCTCGGCCTTTTGGCTAAGATCAAGTGTAGTAACAAACAAGTGCTAGAGAGGAGGTGGAGGAAAAGGAATCATCGTGCACTGCTGGTGGGAATGCAGACTGGGGCAGCCACTGTGGAGATTTCTCAAAAAGTTAAAAATGGAACCCCCATTTGATCTTATTATCCCAACACTAGGAATATATCCCAAGAAACCAGAAACTCCAATCAGAAAGGACACATGAACCCCTATATTCATAGCAGCACAAGTTACAATAGCTAAGATTTGGAAACAACCTAAATGCCCATCATCAGATGAGTGGATTGAAAAACCATGGTACATCTACACAATGGAATACTACACTGCTGTAAAAAAGGAAGTTTTGCCAATTGCAACAGCCTGGATGGACCTGGAGAGCATTATGCTAAGCGAAATAAGCCAGTCGGAGAAAGAAAAATATCACATGATCTCACTCCCATGTGGGATATAGTGAACTACATAAACCGATGAACAAAAATAGATCCAGAGACTAAGAAACACCGATCAGACTGTCCAATCTCAGAGAGAAGATGGGAGAGAAGGTAAGAGATCAACCAAAGGACTTGTATGCATGCATATTAGCATAACCAGTAGACACGGACACGGCGGTGGTGGGGGAACTTGCACTAGTATAGAAAAAAATTTGGAAGGATACACATCACATTGGTTAGTATACCTCTGTGGGACTTCTAAGTTTTACAATATGAATATATATATTACTTTTTGTAAGCTATAAACATCACTAGGCCTTTGGAAACATATACATAGGAAAAATAAAATGTTCTTTTTAATGAAATAAATAAAATGTTCTTTTTAATAAAAGAGGAATTCCCCTCTTAGAAATTTATCCTAAAGGCATAATCAAAAGTATGTATAAAAAAAGTACGCTCCCTGGTGTTCTTTAGGCATATTTATAAAAGTGAAAACTGAAAGCAAATTCAATCCAGCAAAAGCATTCTAAAGTAGGTTTTGGTACTACTATGCAATGGAAAATTATGTAGCTATATAATAATCACATTTTCAAAGGCTAAAGATCTTTTACAATGGTACAAAACAGTAAATATAGTTTGACTACAATTTTAATTCTCACCCAAGGATATGTTTTTCATTGATTCCAGAGAGAGAGGAAGGGAGAGGGAGAGAGAAACATCGATGTGGGAGAAACATTGATCAGATGCCTCTTGTACACACCCCAACAGGGAATAGAACCCTCAACTTGGATATGTGCTCTGACAGTGAATAGAACCAGCAACCTTTCGGTAATCAATTGAGCCATACCAGACAGAGCAACCGCAGTTTTTGAAAGTATAATTGACCCTTTAACAACATGAGTCTGAACAGGGTGGATCCACAAATAAATGGATTATTTTCAATAAATACATATAGTGTGGTAAATGCACGTTCTCTTCTTTAATATTTCCTAATAACCATTTCTTTTCTGTAGCTTACTTTCTTGTCTATAATACATGTTACATACAAAATATGTGTTAATCGACTGTTTGTGTTATCAGTCGATTATCAGTAGGGTAGTAGTAGTTATATTTTGAGGGGAATCAAAAACTATATTCAGATTTTCAACTGCATGGAGGGTCAACACTCCTAACCCCTCGTTGTTCAAAGGTCAAGTGACATTCATGCTTTAAAAATTCTTGAAATAAAACACCACTGTTAAAAGTTGTTATTTATGGGTAATAAGGTTCCTTGTATTATATTCGTTAGTATTTGCTGAATTATTCACAGTATTTACTTATTGCCTTAACATTTTAAAAACATTATAAATTTCAATTAAAATATTTGCCACCAAATTCAAGGTTATAACCAACATTTTCAGATTATATATTTTAACCAATATTAAATATGCTCCACATACTAGCCATTTTAGTCACTTGAAATCTTAGAAAAGATTATTCTGAATAATTAAATTTAAAATAAATAAAACTTCAAAACAGAAAACATTTCTTGACTTGTAGGTTAAATATTACTCAACTTGAATTCTAATATTCCTATCAGGGAAATAAAATTTGTCACATTTTAATTACTTGCTTCTTAAACTACTAGGAAAACATTAAAAATTAAATTACAATTATACATTTTTAAATTCTATTATTGTCTAAAGTTTTATATATGTCTCCTTTTACCCCAATTGACACCTCCCCCCAGCCATTCATTCCCACCCCACAGAAGCCCCCACTGCCCCAGTGTCTGGGTCCATTGGTTATGCTAATATGCATGCATACAAGTCCTTTGGTTGCTCTCTAACAGCACACACACCCCCATTTGTCTCAGTATCTATTCTTGTTCATCAAATTATGTTGATCATTATATCCCACATGAGACCATGTGATCTTTATCTTTCTCCGACTGGCTTATTTTGCTTAGCATAATGCTCTCCACGTCCATCCAGGCTGTTGCAAATGGCAAAAGTTCCTTCTTTTTTATAGCAGTGTAGGATTCCATTGTGTAGATGTACCCGTTTTTTAATCCACTCATCTGCTGATGGGCACTTAGGTTGTTCCCAGATCTTAACTTGTAAATTGTGCTGCTATGAACATAGGGGTACATATATCCTTTCCGATTGGTATTTCTGGTTTCTTAGAATATAGTCCTAGGAGTGGGATTACTGGGTCAAATGTGAGTTCCATTTTTAGTTTTTTGAGAAAACTCCATACTGCCTTCCACAGTGGCTGCACCAGTCTGCATTCCCACCAGCAGTGAACAAGGGTTCCTTTTTCTCCGCATCCTCGCCAACACTCGTTGTTTGTTGATTTGTTGATGATTGCCATTCTGACAGGTGTGAGATGGTATCTCATTGCTGTTTTGATTTGCATCACTCAGATGATTAGTGTCTTTGAGCATGTTTTCATGTCTCTTGGCCTTCTGTATGTGCTCTTTCGAAAAGTGTCTATTTAGGTCCCTGGCCCATTTTTTGATTGGATCTTTCATCTTCCTTTTGTTAAGTTGTATGAGTTCTCTGTAAATTTTGGAGATTAAATCCTTATCTTAAATATCATTGGCGAATATGTTCTCCATGCAGTGGACTTTATTGTTTTGTTGAGGGTTTCTTTTGCTGTGCATAAGCCTTTTACTGTGATATGGCCCTATTTGTTTATTTTCTTCTTCGTCTCCATTGCCCTAGGAGCAATGTTAGTAGATATTGCTATGACATATGTCTGCTATTTTGCTGCCTATGGAGTCTTATAGGATTCTTATGGTTTCCCATCTTACATTTAAGTCCTTTAGCCACTTTGTTTTTGTGTGTGGTGTAATTTGGTGATCTATAAAGTAATTTTAATATCATTAAAAATACTATTACACAAAAGAAGTCATTTCTATTTGCAATATCCAGCTTTCTGAGTAAAGACTTTGGTGGATTGTTCATATATATATATATATATATATATATATATATATATGAAAGAACTATACTTGCATTTCTGTGAGGACATTGTATTTTCTGGCCTTTTAATATTCTTTTCTCAATTAAATAATTTTAGTGCCACAACCAAGAAGTCTGAAGTTAGCGGTTATAATAATTTTGAGTAATTCCTATTCTGTTCAAAGAACATTGTCAAATGTGCTAAATGTGCTAAATGCAACAAACAGTGTATACAGAATTCTATCCGACCAATGACTTTCCCTAAAGATGAAGAAGTCTGGAAGCTGACATCTACTTGGCTCGGTGTAACTTTGCACAGTTGGCTGACAAAGATCCACAGAAAGAAAGAGAGTGAGTTTGAGTAGAACTTTTTACTCCCAAACAGGATTTGGGGGCCTGGGGTTCGGGAAGCATATGGTTAATTCGGTTGCAGATCCTTCCTGAAGTGTCTTCCCCATCCCAAGGGCTGTTTCTAAGCACTCACATATGGAAATGCTTCTCCTTCCACAATTCCTCCCTCCTCAGTGGTTAGAAACATTGACATGGAATGCTTGGCTTACAGTGCATTGACTATCTGAGGCTAATGCACAGTGACCAGGACAATTTTGCTTTTCATAATATGGTTTGTTTTTAAACGGTTTATAGCTACAAAAGTCAGCCAGCATTACAAAAAAACATTAAGTGAATAAAGACTAATCATACCCAGATACAGACAAAATACTATGATTAAAAACATGCTCTCATTATAGAGACATTAGCTGATTTTATTGGATTGTTTTTCTTATTTCCATAAGTTTAGGCTGTACCGACAAATACTGAAAACAACAGAATATTACACTATTACATTAGAGGCAAACATTATACACACAATGGAATAAGTTACTGGGACATAAAACTAGAATTTTATTTAGCACACAAGTACACAGACAAATATGAAGCAAAAACAGGGAGCTGATAAAGATGAAAACATCTTAGTGTAAAAGATCAGTGAGCAGCAAAATAAAAATGAAACCAAGAGTATACACTTATTAACAAAAAAAGTTCTATCATATTACAAATGCCAACTGGCAGAATATTAACCAAGAGTATCACAGTCACGCATTTTAACATATTAACAGAAATTGCTGTCTATTTTAATTCACCTTTCTCCTCTTTCTTTCACAAATTATAACTGTAGCAGTTTAAGAAGATAATTTTTAAATATTGAGTGGGTAGGCACATATGTGCTTTTTTCATGTAATATCTGTTAAAAGCCAAGTGGCCAGAAAATATATTAAAAAATGACAATCTATCAAAATAGAGCGGAAAGTAAATGCATCTTCTAAGAACAGATCTATTGTTCATAAAAATTTCCAAGTATTTATTGAGTGGTTGTATTTCTAAACAGATGTCTGAAATTAAATTATACTAAATTGATGTCTCCTAACTTTATCCCAATTAACTTCAAAGTGGTAGAATAAAAGGAGTCTTGAAGTCATTCTTATAATTTGTAAGAAAGATGGAAGACCTTATTTAAGTTGAATACAGTTTTCAATCTACTAAACCATCAAAGTTCTTCATCTCAACAGACAAATGAGTCATATACAGTGATTCTGTTGAATCCAAAATGCTTCCGGTCATTCCCTCACCAGGTCTCAGCCTACAGGGTTAGAGTTACATTTTCAGATTATAAATGAAAGAGGTACAAGCTACTGCTCACCGTGGAGCAAATATATGTCTAACGTTAGCAATAAAAAAAAAAAAGTTTAATCATGTGGAAACATAGCCCCATAAATTAGAACCTTAATAAATATATATGTATTATTTAAAATCTGCCCTAGGCATAAGCGCCTCAGGACAAACATACAAAATGTACAGAAGACCCACAAGGGGGTAAATAAATCCAAGAGCAGGATTCAGATAAATGTGCCCACTGCTACCTATCGTTAATCGTCAGGATACAGCGTGCCATCATGTGTGGTGTCCAAAATATAAAAGGAAATTTAAGAGCAAAGGTCTTGTCTGAAAATCCCCAATGCAGGAACCAAGAAACTTCTTTAGGGCAGAGCTTCTTTAGAATATGCATGATTGGGTTGCCTTTTATGCTTTTACTACCTCCCTGGAAGGGCAAATGTTTAAAGCACAATCTACCTTTCTTTTCCTTTAAGCAAATTACTTGTTAAATTCTCAGAATTTAAGCCAGCAGTTTCAGCAGCAATGTTTCCACGTACAGCGTTGGCTGTCACCAAGCATCTCATAGTCACACAAAAAGCCGCTGTACAGTTCAGCGCGTTATCTCTTTAGTAAAGGAATCTTATAATAATAAGCCACTGGACAGACAGAATGACACGCTGCACCGACAGGAATTTTGGCAAGTTGGTGTGAAAGGGTCTTAAGGAACTCGCTTTCTTTCTTACTAACATTTTATGGCAGTTTCCCTTCCATTTTAAGAGTATAAGTATATAGAAAAGTATGAGGATATTTCCTTGACTTTTAATAAGTAGTAGAGTAGAAATAAACCATTGGAAATATTTTTCTTTTCACTTCAGTTTGCATGGAATTGCTGATACAAAATGGAAGGATTAGGAACCAACCAACGACAAGTGAGCATGAATATGAGGCAACAAATATGCCAGATAAGTCCATGCAAATGCTGCATATAAACGTTAATATTCGGAAACTCTGAGGTTTCCATGGTCACTCACAAATAAAACTGAAAAACACATATTCTCATGAAATGCAACTCAAACAATAAGCTATGACACCCAACAGAAATAATGTACACACTTTAGAATCCTCCATTATTATGGTTCAACCAAAAAAATCTAGTTCAAGAGAAATTGTCATCCTAATGGATTGTCAATAGAATACTGTCAACCTACTGGATTTCTATATTGTCATTTGATTGGATTTCTCTGTAAGGGGCTCAAGTATCAGAAAGAAAAGATTTAAGTTGGGGTGGGGCGGGGGAAAATACTGAAAAAGTTCAGAATTCTTGCTTTCTTTTTGCAAACATGTCCCTTTCAAAGAGTCGGGGAGACTGTGGAAGACAAGCTGACCCGGGATTCACACACGAAACATTTTGAAGGTGGCACCCACTTGACAACTACAATATTTCCTCCCGTAGAGGCCCCTAAGTGCTGGCTCAAAATATTACACAGCTAAGTACGTACGTTCACAAGTCACACACACCGTGTCGACTGGTACAGCCCGTTAGCACAGTTTTTCAGATTAACTACAATAAGTGATAGCAGCAATGGTTAACAGTTCCACATAAACACCACAAACACACCCTACTACAACATGCAAAAATCCCAACAAAGACGCCACTGAGTATTACACAATGCATAGAAACTGTGACGGTTTTTGGCAAGATTTTTTTTTTTTGTAACAAATATTTTATAAAACAAAAATTATTTTGTTATAAATGCTATTTAAAAAGTTGTAATATAATGGATTGTAGTTATAAAAGTTCAGTTTGATAAAGGTACTCTGAGTGGATTAATACTAAAATGATCTACCTGCTACTTCATCCAGTATAAATAATCATTATAAATTAATTCTAGTGGAAGTACTAAGGTATTTGATTTATAAAATATAAGAATTACAGAAACAGGCATTAAAAATCACTTAAATACAGTATGCACAATTACTGTTCAGATTCTATATTGCTGATATCTTCCTAATTCTACTAACCACAAATAAATAAATTATGCCAAACATTTTCAAAGCTCCTTGAAGTGAATGTATAATGGTAAAAAAATGCTTAATTCCAGTGTAATACAAAGAACATTAGAAGTCCAGCAAAATTCAACACTGCATTCAAAAGACAAAATTTCATTGTACTTTTTTTTAACATCCCAGAATTTCATCCTTTTTCTTCAACTATGATTTAGTAAATATAATTAGTAAAATAAAAATGTGTAAAATGTTTTTTTTAAATTTATGCTTGAATTTCCTTTTAGAAAAGCAAGCAGGTTAATATGAGAATTTACAAATATTTTGTATTTTCTAGATCTTCCTGCTGTAAAGTTTCTTTCACACTTCCCATTTCTCCCCCTTCCTACCTCTAAATAAATTAACCTCAGAAACATTCTAATTATGTTGATAGAAATTTGATCTTTTTGATTGAAGATATATTCCAAACTTTCAAGATGATTTTTTAAACTTTTCATAGACTAAAAAAGAATAGTAGACTGCCTTCCAAATCAGTAATAGCAATGCTACATAGTTGGATATTCAAATGAATACCATGTTTTTTAAAAAGTTACTTTTTAGTTTATTATCGTTATAGATTATAATTATATAAATGTCTTGTTATTAAAAATTATCGTTTATTTCCCCTCCATAAATGAAAGCTAATTATAAATAGGGTAGGCTAAGAGATGTTCGTTAAAATACAAAGGTAAGTGATTACATTTAGAGATTACTCCATCAAATTTCAAAAGAAGTGGCTAAAATAAAGATATAATACTACACAACAAAAAGTGGAAATACACATGCAAAAAAAAAAAAAGGTCTATTTGAAAATTGGCAACTTGAGGGTAGTACTTCTAATATAAATTTTTAGTTTTGAAAACAAGGATGTCCTTTCTGAACTCAGCGAAAATGAGGGGTTGTTTTTCTCCCCTCAACTCTATTTATGAACTGGAAGTCAGGATGCCTGGGTTCCCTTGGGTTCGAGTTGTGGCTGATTCTAACCACGTGTGGGCACCTGGGATTCTGCTAACGTCTCTAGGGCTGTTTCCTTCTTCTGCATAAGAAGAGGGCTGGATTCATTTAGATGTTCCTAATACTCTGGCCTAATCTTCTGATCAATTTAGTACTCTGACTAATCAATACTCTTGGAGTGTAATTCAGGTAGGTCATGGTTTACATAAAAACTCAATTTAAATGTATTAAAAAAGCAACATTAAAAAAAACAAGCAGGCCTTTTCTTCAGCTTGGGCAGACCCAACTGGTCAATTTACAAGTAGGATGGACCGTAAGAAATGTTTATCGTTTCTTTTCTCTGTTTAGAACAGTGAAATCAGATTGTTGGCAGTTTACCAATATCATCTCCTTTTCTGTTTTTATATCATTCGAAATACACCAGCAGGATAATATAAACAGTGTATTTCTTCATCCCAGCTATATTCTATGGCAAGGATTTCTTAAAATCATCCTAAGTTTCATCCCTTTACCAAAGCTACACATTCATATCATCTCAAGTCAAATCCTAGTGGGGAGAAGCACTGTTTGAACACCATGAATTAAGAAAAAAACACACAACTGAAGATGTCCTTGCAAGTGGTGTGTTTCTTAATAAGTAACTATCTGTATCACACCATATGGTGAATGTGCAGATATATCTTGCATATTTGAAAGTACATTAAAATAATTAAGAACTTGTTAATTGTTTAGTATTCATAACATTTTTTTCCCGTGACTGAACACTTTAAAAATATTTTACTGCAATAAATTATCATGCACTCCCCATGATATTTCCCCCAGACCTGGAAATTTATTCCCTTTATTACATGGTAGGGAGTTTTTATTTATAGTTGGTAAGTAGTACAGCTTTTATTTTGGCTAGAAAAATAAAGACTAAAATATATCCTTGCTATAGATAAAGAAAACCAGACGGAAAAAGGTTGATTAACATCAATATATACTGTCTCTAATATATAAAACTGTGGAGATATTCAAACTAAAAAAAATATGGTTTCACAATCTCTAATTCTGAGAAATAAGATAGTATTCCTTCCCCCAAGCTGTTTCATAAACAATCATTATTGATTAAAAAACAAAAAACAAGAACAAAATATTTTACTGAATATTTTTAATTTTCTGGCACCAAATTTGTAGGCGAGACCAAACTCCCTGGTAGACTGGCAACCAATTTTCAGCATCTGAGGGAGGGCAATATCATTTTTGGACTTAAGAGAGGTGCTCTTTATGTCTACAAACTCCCACTCCTTGTCTGAATTATAAGGAACTCCCCTGTAATTGGCTTTCTGTTTTATTTGGGATAAAAACAAATAGTCACTTTTAAAGATACAGTTACTTGTGCACGTTCTAGTACACACCTATCTCCATGACAAAGTTTTCTAGAGAGAGAGAGAGAGAGACAAATTTCTGCTCTCTACTCATGTCCATGACAAACAAACTCTGCTGAATGTCCAACCTCACAAACTCCGGTGATGGGGCCTAAACCATGTGCTACAAACATGCCGTGTGATGGCACTGTCCTCACCCATTCGGAGGTGAATGAATATTGATGGCGTGATCATACAGAAATTTATTGTATAATTTATCGCTTCAAAGGGTCTACAGAAGCACAGCAAATCACTGTGCAAACAAGCCGCTACAGCAGAAAAGGGTTTTGTTTCAGATGCTGATGCTCTTAAGTATTCACTGTACCGTGGGCAAACAGTTTGACTTCTCTGACTGATGTCCTCATTTGGAGACATGATAACCTAGCCTCACAGGACCACTGTGAAAATGAAGTGAACCAACTTGCACTGTGAGAACTCGATCGATGGTAGTCATTGACAACTATCTGCAGCGCTTTCCGATGCACGTGTGCACCTATGTGAACACAATGGATGGTGTAGAAACGGCTTGGCCTTATTATTGATTTTGAAACAGGCTCTCTGGAAGATTCTCCAAAAAATACTCAAAGCAATTATGATGCATTTTATAGCAAATCAACATATTCAATGGCTAAGTACCAAGTTTGGGAAGCTATGCAAAACAGTACTGGCATAGAGTTTGTCTTTAAATTTTTGTTGGCTCTCAAAAATGAAATGACACGTTTATTACAGAATCTTCTATGGATTCTTCGAGAGAAGGGGACTACTCATACATCTTTGTCCCCTTCCTATGTCTAGATATTAGGTGCTCAAACTTTTGATGGTAAGACTGTAAATTTTCATCTCAGTGAGGTCATTTAATGGCATTTGAAATCTAAGCTTTAGGACATAGGTAAGTTAATGCTAACAATGATCTCACTGAAAAAAACAGAGAGCCAATCTATGCTAGAAATTTTTCATATTATTCCTCTGTAGGTCAGGAAGTGATTTCACATAGGAAAAGGTGAATTAACTTATGGAAAGTTTAAACTGGAAAAAACACAATATAACAAATAGTTTAAATAGCTGAAGTGTATTTAGGAATCACATTCAGACCAGCCATCCTAACCAAGAATCTTAAGGACAAGCTTTGTTGGATAAACATCCGGAATACTGTTAACCTCTTCAAATGTTATGGCTTCTAAAAAAAAAATCACTTCAACCCTGATGGGTGTGGCTCAGTTGGTTGGAGCACACCATCCCATGCATCAGAAGGTCTCGGGTTCGACTCCCGGTTGGGGAACATACCCAGGTTGCAGGTTCCATCCCCTGTCTGGGCATGTACAGAAGGCAACAGATCAGTGTTTCTTTCTCGAATCAATGTTCCTCCCTCACTGAGATTTGTAATTAAAACAAAACAAAACAAAAAACAAACAAACCATCTATTGTCTTTAATAGCCCGTCAACTCACATGTGAATAGAGAATTTTGAATTATTGCAGCTGTGCCATCCAAAGTGACAGATGGGCTTGGCATATTGGTTAGAATCATGTGAGGGGGACTGTAAAATTTCCTACATGACATCACACTGATTTCAAAATGTAAACGTCGCAAATGAAGTTTTAGTGTCTTATATAAACCATGGGATCACCTGCAAAGGCAGCACGCTGCCGGAAAGTTGCACTTTTGCTAAAGCACATCAATTATTCTGGCTGAAATGTCACAGTATGAATATCATTTTTTTTTTTTTAAGTAACAGTAACAATAAAAACGGCACCTGGCAGTGTTAGGTCCTCAGTATTATTTATACAAAAACACAAAATGTAGAGGTAGTTGCAGATAATTTTTCAATTTAACTCAGATTATGATGCGGATTTATGACTCAGATTCAGACCAGCCCTATAACCAAGATACTACTTCGGCTGTATGTCTATTAAGCCCTTCTTCTGAAGACAGTCTTCTAAACCCACAATAATCCTATGTGGTTTCAGTTATCAAAGCAAAAATAAATTAAAAAAACAACAACAATTGACATTCTCCATTTAACTGTGTTCTTCTAAATGCAAACACGATAGGATTAAACAGGAGAGAGATTTTAATATTAAAACCTCCATCAACACAAACAGAAATCTGAAATTTCCTAGTTCTCTTTTCTCAGTGCATACTGACCACCACCCCTTCTTCTCATGACAAACTTACTTTGCTGTCTAAAACATATCAAGAATTTTTTTAAAAACATGTCAATGCAAAAATAAGATGTACGATCAGATTTTAACTGTCCTTTACAGAAAACATTTCCTTAAATATGAGAAGCACCCTATGTAAAAATATCCATATTTTTTAAAAAGTTAAGTTTACAGTAGGCTGTCCTGTTGTATGTATGGACCAGCTTATAGAATAACTGTTTTGTAAAGGGAACTGGGAGAAAGAGACCCGAGGTTCAAAACGAACAGAAGAGAGGACTAGGGGACCGAGCATGCCACCGGGAAAGGTAACTCAGCACCCCTAGAGGCTGGGAAGACACTGTGTCCCCATATCTGACTCAAATCACTGGAAATGATGAGCGGGAACTAAGAGAGTTAAATAGAAAAACTATAGAGTCAGATGACAGACAGTACCATTTCCTTAGCTATAATCTAACGGACTTGTCTTGATTGAAACTTACAACGAAGCCAACTCACCTACCTTTCAAAGTTGTTGCAAGGATTAAGATAACAAACATACAAATAAATATGCATCTGTTGAAATATCTGAGGAAATATTTACCAAAAAATGTTAACAGTGATTACTTTTGGCTAGCAGACATATAGATATATATGAAATGCGTATCTGTATTTCCCAGTTTTCATACAATGAGGAACTATCTCTTGTGTAACTGATGCACACAAGTCACTTAGCACAGTGCTGGCACACACATTGGATTAAAATTGGTGCCTATCAGCATTATGAATACAAAAAAAATAAAGCAAGGTATCATCTGCCCTTCTTGTTTTGTTGATGCCTCTCTATGGAGGAAAAGAAGTTGATTCTACCACACAAAGTCCATGACAGACTTCTCACTCCTGAGCCCATGGGAAGGTCACAGTTTAGAAGAATGGGTGGCTCTTTATGTGCTTGTGACTTAGCGCTGGAAAGAGCTGCCTCGCCATGGGAAAGCTCAGCAAAGCAAACCAAAACGACATTTGTCCTGGTCATACAATAAATTAATGCATAAAATACCGCCCATCTTCCCAGCTAACCGAATTAGGAGGTTGCCTCAAAGAACAAATACTCCCTAATAGCATTCCCAGATGCAACAAAGCAATTAAGATTTGGATTTTTTTTCATGTTATTAATTATATAGGATAGAAACCTAGTTCAACTTGTTTAAATTGATTTTATTTTTTGAAGTACCTAAACTAATTATTCACCGCAGGCTTCAAGACTTGAAAGTAAAGATCTTGGAAAAACTACCACAAAGAGCTGTTTAACCAAAATTGTTATTATTATAATTGCAGGACATTGCAGATGAATGCATTTGTATTTACTGTAGAAGAAATTTTGCACATTTTCAAGGATGCTTTGAATTCGGCTAAATCTGCTACCTAAAAATGAGTGTGGATATTCCTTTGATCTGAGCTACAGAGTGCAGTAATCCCCGAGGGAGAAAATAGTGAAGTTTAATGCTTATAAATAAATAATTCAAGAGGGATTTGAGCTTTGAAGAGAATAAGGTTTTTTTTTGTTGTTGTCTTAACCAGTGCTTCTAGATCTTTAGTAAGACTTCCTCACTCTCTACCTTCTCTTTACGCTTGGTACACAATATAATACTTGGGAACATTGTCAAAGCGTCGGTAGTTTTAAATTGCTTCTGAATCTGATCATCAAATTTCATTTACACTGATTTCCTAGGGAACAAAAGAATTCTATCCAGGCTTGAGCATAACAGTAAAAATGAGCCATGTAACAGTCTCTTTTGATGCAGTATTGGACTTCGCAGATTATTTTAAAATTATATATGTTCCGAAAAGAATGGCACCTTTATTCTCTCCTTCTGCTCCCCTCGCTCCCCAAAGGAAGAAAATTGTTCGCTAAGCTTCTAAGTTTTCATACATGACAAAAAAAACGAGGCACAGAAACTAAAATTCTAATTAAGCAAAAAATAAAAAAAAGTATATAAATAACTTAATGCTGATTAATTTTATTATCAACACTTTCATATTCTGCGTCTGACTGAATGCAATGTTTTGTAAGCGGTAAAGTTAGCGTCATCTCCTCCGGATTCATAGAGAATATTAAAAATTAAAAAAATAAAGTCATTTATGAAGGAGACTAACCATGAGCGGTGGAGGGGGGGAGAAAGGGGAGGGAAGCAGGAGTTGAGGACACAAGCGTCTAGGATGACTCTGTTTCCTTTTTGACAGTTTTTTTTTTTTTTGGAAAAAAAAACAACGTAATTCCTTCTCTACTCTGTGTTGCCTGAGAACCACTATGGTTTTGCAAGACTCTGTACCAGTCATCACACTTAAGTCACCCACAGGTACGTCTGCGTTAAGCCTATAAATACTATGTGTAGGAATACTAAACTATCTCCCTTGCTGATCTGTAAAAAGAAAAAATATATTATATATATATATAGATATCTTTATAAAGTTAACACTGAGGGGCCGAGGGGCAGGAAGGAGAGAAGGAGCGGTGTAACCGATTGCACACAAGTCACGCTTTCTCTCCGGACACGGCCGCCGCTGCCACCGCCACCGCCACCCCGGGGGTGTCTCTCTCTTAGCTCGAGCCGCCGGGTCAGGCGGTGTCCGAGGAGGAGTCGTAGGAGGCCGAGACGATGAAGTTGCCGCCGCCGCCGCCGGCGTGGCCGGCCACGGACTGGGCGGCCTGCTGGCTCAGGTTGTTGCAGATGAGCACGAGCTGGTTGCTCTGGGCCTCGGACAGGGTGCTGCAGCTCTGGTACACGCTGAAGTTGGTCTTGCGGCCGGGGATGTTGCCCTTCTCGCACATGGTCTTCACCATCTTGGCCAGCTTGTTCTTGCCCAGCGCCTGGCAGTTGTACCAGTGCAGGGCGGCCAGGTTCACCACGGGCTTGATGGACAGGTAGAAGGGCGCGTCCTCGTAGCGCATGGCCGGGGGCCGCCGCTGGGCGTACTCCTTGTAGTCCTGCACCGGGCACGTCTGCGGGGCGTGCTGGGTGGCATAGACGCGCGAGTCCGTGCCACCCCCTCTCTTGGTTTTGGCGTTCAGGTCGCCACTGCCGCCGGTGTCTTGGCCCATCCACTCCAGGTACTCCAGCCCCGTCTCCGTGACCCGGAGCCGGATGTCGCCCCACTTGAGCGTGGAGCCGTGGAAGCCGGTGCAGTGGCCGAAGGCCTTGGTGTTGTTGAGCCACACGAGGTTGAGCAGGCCCTCGGGGTTGTAGCGGCTCAGCAGGCCCCGCTTGCGCAGGATGAGCTCGTCGGCGAAGGTGAGCTTCATGGACTTGTGCGGCTTGTTGCCCTTGCCCTTGCAGCGCAGCTCCACCTGCTTCTGCTTCAGGGCCTCCTGCGAGCGCTTGAACTCCTTGTCCCTGGTGATGCTGTAGCCGTAGCGGTGCTCCTTCAGGTACCGCTCCAGCCCGCACTGGTAATTGGCCAGGCTGTTGGGCTCGTACTCGGACCCGTCCTTCTGCCGGGCGTCCACGAAGAAGGAGGCGAGGTAGGCATCCAGCTCCTGGCAGGGGATGACATAGATCTCCCGCGTTTCCGCCGGGTACTTGGCGATGAGGAACTCGCGGAAGTTGCGGAGCGCGGTCTGCGTGCTCCGGATGGTTTTCTCGTTCTGCTCTCGGCTGAGCTCGGCCGCCCTTTCATCCTGGTCTGCAACAAACGGGGGAGGGGAGGGATAGAGAGGGTGGTGATGAGTTCAGACAAATGCACTTGCTACTCTGAAATAAAGTTTTCCTTTTTTATAATGAAAAGGGGGGAAAAGGAGGAGTCAATCGCACGGAGGTCACTGATCGGTGTGATTTGTATACCTGCGGCATTGTAATCGCCAGCTGTCATAGTCACAGATGACGTGCCAGGCAGAGGTAGGGATGGCCCTCTGCAATCCAAATGAGCATCTTGTATCGTTAGCATGGAGCTTACTTAGTGCGTGAAGGTTTGTGGAAAGAGTGCGATCAGAGGCTGCCTTTGTTTTAGGGAAAATGTGAGACATTTGGGGAAACTTGAATTTGTAAGGTTGCTCAGCGAAAGGGCGTCTTTGCAATAACCACATACGACAGTGAAAATTAATTTTCTAATAAATAAAATTTTATTCGCAAAACACACTCCTCTTTGTGTCACTGTACACATTTATAAGCGATCGTGTTGTTTTAAAATGACAATCCTAAGGTATAATTGCCAAAATCCTCATAACTTTATAAAATGAAATAAAATAAAATAAAAATTCACTAAGCTAGCAAATTAAGACTTTTTATAGGCACATTTTTGAGGTATTTCCAAAATTCAAATATACACAGTATATTTTATGCTTCATTGGACTAAACTTTCAGTTATGTTAATTCCATTTGCAATTGTTTCTATATCAACAGAAAAGATGTGTATAAACACGTGTCTCTTGCCATCAAGAAGATGGAAGCCACAGATTACATGTAACCTTTATCACGCTGGCTTCCCTTACTGTTTACACGTAAAGCCAAAGGGAGCCAGCACATCTGTTTATTTTGGCTACTTGTTCAAATATCTATCACAGCAGTCTTCAAACTTCAAATAAAGACTTTCTAAGAAATAAACATTCACAGACAACTTTAGGGAATAAAATATCCAGTTCCTCAGCTTTCCCATGGAATCTTTTCTAATACGTATTCTGTTTGCACATGTTGCTATCTCAAATCTACCATGGTACATACTCTGGGTGTAAAAGACTTTGCGAAGCCAAACACAATTTAAAAATTGGCGATTAAATTCGTAATGTTTCTTGTCCTCTGTTTTATCCATATCCCAATATAGGTGAAACAGACCATGAGAAGCAGGGTAATTGGGCCTAAATTGTGTTCTGAATTCAGGATTTTTCAAAGGGGCTATTTATAAGCCAGGAAGGTTGATTCTTTTAATCATATGCAATACTGAACCTATTTGCGGTCAATCTCCATTTTATATAACGTTCAATATTTTCTACCTCCTTTTTACAAAAATATGTATTCAAATTAAACCTAACCTTGAAAACCGTAGGGTGTCCATTTAAGAATGAGTGAGTGGTGTTCAGTCTCTCAAAGTTCTTTTCAAGGGTATGCGAGTAAAAGAATGAAGTCTGTTGAACGTAAGCATCATTAGTTGGTAGCCTCTAAGTCAGCGGTTCTCAACCTGTGGGTCGCAACCCCTTTAAGGGTCGCCTAAGACCATCAGAAAATGCAGATATTTACATCACGATGCATCACAGTAGCAATATTTCATGGTTGGGGGTCACCACCACATGAGGAACTGTATGCAAGGGTCGAGGCCTTAGGAAAGTTGAGAACCACTGCTCTAAGTAGAAGGGAATGAGAGACCTTGGTTCTTTGAACGAGTGGTCACTTATTTCTTGCTGTACCATCCACAAGAACTTTAATATTAATTAAATCTTACTCTAGGCTTTTCAAAAGGAGAAGCCACCCATAAAATCTAGTACATATAGGTATCCCCCCGTTTTTGAAAGTCTGCAAGATGCCACTTCACTTTTGCAAAAGACCTCCATTAGCAGCGCCTGGTTTTTGCTAACGGAAAGAAATCTGAAGAGGATTTTCGCTGTTGCAAAAGTAGCATTCGGTGTTGGTTTTGCAATGAGCTGTTACAGAAGCAGCACAAACTCCCAACAGCTGGAGTGGTCCCACCCAGCACCTTCCCCGAGAACTACACCCAGCATCTCAGCATCCAGCTGCCACAGCACTCAACTGTGTCTGTGAGCATCTGTGCCGTGTATCTCGATTCATTCTGTGCAAGATGTGTCCCTTTAAGGTGTAAGAAAAGCCAGGAGAGCTTGTAGGGTTGAAATGATGAACACGAAACAGGGCATATAAATGAAGATCTTCAATCGTGGTGAACGAAATAAGGACATATAACTCTACGCCATTTCGATTTCAGACAATTTTTTATTGGAATGCTCTAGGGGAGAAACATGCACAGTGAAACGTGTCTGCAAAAACCCATGGGTCTGTGACCTGAACGGGTTCCCAGGAGGAGCCCCAACCCTGGCTCAGGAACTCTTATGGAGATCCCGAGTAAGGTTTTTACAGACCAATCTCCTGTACTTATTTACACAGTCTTCATGACCCATTAATCCGATTATTACCTCCCTTGTTAGGGGATGGGATGGGAAAACATAATTAGAGCGGTATCTTGTGTTCTCACTTAATTTGAGATTTATGTTAGATTTTTCTTTTAGATTTAAATTCAGATCCCCGTTTGCTTCTATTGCTATAGCACTCAACAAAAAATAAACTCAGCTATCACATTTCTTTTATGATTTTATGAAAGTAATACATCTGAAGCAATAAAAGACATCTCGATGTTTAACTTTTTATTATTTTCATTTAAGAGTATTTTGTCCTCTCACTTGATAGAGAAAACAAAGGATATTCAAGTTCTCCTTATAAACCACTACATGATCAATCCATCAGCTTATTAAATACAATATTATTTTAACTTTGGAAAGTAAAACGAACGGTAAAAAGAAATCTGGTGAGTAGATTTACATTTATGAAGCTGTAGCTGGAATGAATGGTTACTCCACGTATGTGGGTACCCATGGTGCCTCTTAGCATTTCAAGAAGACCTGTGGGGTGTGGTCAAAGTTAAGGCCCTGATGGTTCTGTAGATCCCATCGTAACTAGACAAGATAACTATTACACGTAAAACTAATTTTAAAAAAGATCGTACACAGCTCTATAAGTAGGAATAGAGTTTCTGGCTTTAGACCCTACAGGAATGCAGAAAGAAAAAAAGAGAAGTCAAATAGAGCTTGAGCAATGTATTAAAGGATGGGTACCATGTGGTTAATTAGAATAGGAAGGCAGAGCATTCCAGGAAGAAACTGCATGAGCAAAGGGAAAGAGATGGGAAGGAATCTGGCTTAGGCTCATGAAGGCTGTAAAGCACCGAATCCTGATTTGGGGGTGAGAGAAGGGTTGGAGTGGGGAATAAGGCTAGATCAGTAGCACAACCACATGGAGAGTTGTACAGTCATTATAAATGTAACACCAAAGAGAGGAGACTGAATAATTTTAGTGCAAAGAACCTCTAAATGCCATGAAGAAGATGATTCTCTACCTTTGACATTCTTTATGACATTCTTTATTCCCCTTATTCTGTTACTAGAAGCCCGGTGCATAAAATGCGTGCACAGAGGCAGGGGATGGGGATGTTCCTCAGCCCAGGCTGCACGCTCTCCAATCTGGGACCCCTCGAGGGCTGTCCGACTGCCCATTTAGGCCCAATCCTAACAGGCAGTCAGACATCCCTCTCACAATCCAGTACTACTGGCTCCCAACTGTTTGCCTCCCTGCCTTCCTGATTGTACCTAACCGCTTCTGCCTGCCAGCCTGATCACCCCCTAACCATTTCCTTGCCAGCCTGATTGATGCCTAACTGCTCCCCTATTTGTTTGCCCCTAACTGCCTACCCCTGAAGGCCTGGTCACCCCTAACTTCCCTCCTCTGCAGGCCTGGTCGCCCCTAACTGCCTCCCCTGCAGGCTTGATCGCCCCCAACTGCCTTCCCTTGCAGGTCTAGTCCCTCATAACTGCCCGCCCCTGCTGGCCTGATCACCCACAACTGCCCTCCCCTGCTGGCCATCTTGTGTTGGAGTGGTCAATTTGCATATTACTCTTTTATTAGATAGGATAGAAGCCTGGTGCATAGGTGGGGGCCGGCTTTCCCTGAAGGGTGTCCCGGATCAGGGAGGGAGTTCCCTTGGGGTATAGGGCCGCCTGGGCAAGGGGCCTCTGGTGGTTTGCAGGCTGGCCACGCCCTTCTGAGACCCAAATGGAAGCCCTTGTATCTGGTATTTATTTATCTTCTATAATTGAAACTTTGTAGCCTTGAGCGGAGGGGGAGGCCAAGGCAGGCCAGGGTGTGAGGAAAGCTTGGCTTCCTCCATCACTGTGGGCAACTCTAGCCTCCTGCTCTCTCCAGCTCCGTAGCTGCCACCATTTTTGTTGGAATTTATTTATCTTCTATAATTGAAACTTTGTAGTCTTGAGTGGAGACCTGTGCCCACCAGGGTGTGTGGAAAGCTTGGCTTCCTCCACTGCCGGAGAAACCCAAGCCTCCTGCTCGCTCCATGGCCGCAGCCATCTTGGTTGGGGTTAATTTGCATACTTGCTCCTGATTGGCTGTTGGGAGTGGCTGGTGGGTATAGCAGAGTGATGACTAATTTGCATGTTACTCTTTTATTAGATAGGATTTTCTTCCATATACCTGCCTCCATCTGACATACTTGACATGTTTCTTGATAGCCTGCTTAGCATATGTCTCTCCTGAGTGGGCTGTGAGCTCCCTAGGAGCTAGGACTACATTGCTTTATTTCCAAAGTCTGGAAAAACACCTGAGAATGTAGCATTCATTAAAAATGTGTCGACTGAATTAACACAAAAGCTGACAGGAAAGTTATTGGGAAAACTCTGCGTGTGTAATTACACAGTTCACTTTAGACGGTTCAGAAAGGACTGTATTTAGAAAGGATTAAACAAAAATCAGTGGCATGAAATTAAACTTTGGGACTCACAAGCGTAATCTCAGTCACTCTGTTACGGCTCTTCAGAGAGCTGCCTGTGGTCAGGGCAGGTGATGTGGACATTCATAATACTGGTACAGAACGACTTAAGGGGCCACTGGAAGCTTTTTGCTGGGCTAATGCCCCAGGAAATAAAGACTTATCAGCCACTGCACAAACCGCTCCAAGACAGTATCGTTATCTTACTCTTTAGGATGAAGAAAAAAATAATACTTTAATTAAAGTCCATACTAGAATTAATATATCCATAAAAACCAAGGGATTGCTCCCTACCCCCGATCCCGACCTCCACTTTAAAAAAAGATTATACTGTCTGGCTGGTGTCGCTCAGTGGCTGAGCACTGACCCATGAACGAGGAGGTCAGGGTTCGATTCTTGGTCAGGGCACATGCTGGATAGTGGGCTCCATCCTCAGTAGGGGGCCTGCAGGAGGCCACTGATCAATGATTCTCTCTCATCATCATTGATGTATCTCTTTATCTTTCCCCCTCCCTCTCTCTGAAATCAATAAAAATATTTTTAAACTATTAAAAAAATAAATAGAGATTATACTGACATTATGAAGTCACCTCTTAGGTACTTACTTCTTCCATACATATATTCATTTGAAAGATATTTTCTTATGACTCTTTTTAGGTTCAAAGAAAATAATCTTGGTATTAAAAAACAACAATGCTGGTTGGTCATCTCGGGAAATAGGCCAACTTCAATTTTATTTGTCTGGGGTTACAGAAATTGTATTTGCCAACATCCTTATTTCATTTTTTAGAACAGCAATAGCTCCTAACCCCTATAATTTATTGAAAAAAAAATAATGAGCTGGGTTTACTTTAAAAATGAAAAACAAATTGATATATAAACCTTATCACTACCATAACACACATTTAGAAATCAGTGTCTTCTTTCTCCTTTAAACACACACCTCCTTGCACATTTTTATGTTTCCTCCTAACTTTAAAACACAGATTACTTTCTGGGATTGTTAACGTTGCTAATTGAAGCCAGACCTGCATGCTATTATAGCTATCTGGCCAGCACATTATTTATATGCTCGATTAATCTTTCCAACAGTGGGCAGAAAACACATTTCCTACATAAACACTCAGGAGCATGAAAATTCAGAACAATAGTACCCGTTAGTGCCGTATGGTTCTTGATGTTGCTTTTCACTGAAGCAGAAATCGCTTAAACAAACATTAGTCATCTGCTCATTTCTCCACACTGTATGTTATGCGACTCTACAACATCTGGAAATTTTTCACCTTAACGGAAATTTAGCAATCAAAATACAGCATGGAAATTACTAGTATTATTAAACAAGTAACGTACAGAGGGACAAAAACCACCCCCACCTTTCTCTGTCCTGGCTGGTGTGGCTCAGCTGGTTGGGATTCATCCTAGGCAACAAAAGGTTGCGGTTCGATTCCTGGTCAGGGCACATGCCTGGGTTGTGGGTTTAATCCCCATGTAGGGGACGTGCAGAAGGCAGGCAATGGATGTTTCCCATGCACTCTCTCTTTTAAAAAATCAATTACGAATAAACCCTTCTCCTCCCATGCATATTCACTGTTATCTCTATCTATGAACTGAATCAGGTCAAGGAGCTGTGTTAGAAGGTAGGGTAGGATACTGCATAGGTAAAGGAGACTAGACACTGGACCTTGCAGATCCTCACAAGGGAATTAATTGATGGCCTAACCCGAGGGTGCAGAATGAGTCTGCTTTTTTTTTTCTTAATTGATTTCCGAGAGAGAAGAGTCTGCATTTTAAAAAAACACATAACTGATTTCGGCCTAGCAGGTTTGGCTCAGTGGATAGAGAGTCGGCCTGAGGACCAAAGGGTCCCGGGTTTGATTCCGGTCAAGGGCACATACCTCGGTTAGAGGCTCCTCTCTGGTCTGGGCTCGTGCAGGACGCAACCACTTAATGTATTTCTTTCACATCATTACTCTCTATCTTTCCCTCTCTCTAAAAATTAATGGGAAAATAACCTTGGGTGAGGATTGGAAAAAACTGATTTCAGAGAGGAGGGAGGGATGGAGGAAAAGAAAAAGAGAGAGAGAAATTGATGTGAAACATCCATCAGCTGCCTCCCCCATATGCCCAGATGCGGGATGGAATCCGAAACCTACGTATGTGCCCTGACAAGGAATCGAACCCACCACCTTTCTTCGTGTATGGGACAGGACGATGCTCTATCCACCGAGCCACACTGCTAGGGCAGGAGTTTGCATTTTTAAAAAGTTCTCAGATGCTTCTAATGTAGGTGTGGTCCAATAGTGTCGCATCCCCCTCTACTTTCCCTAGATGCCTGGAGAATGACTCCTTCAAATAAGCCCCAGCCCAGCCCTTCTGTGACAGCACTTGCCCTCCTGAGGGAACAGCAGGTTTTCTGATCTGAAAAAATGTCTCCCCTGGCAGGACCACTGTTTCATAAACAAATGAATAATAAGCATTTAAGTAATTTCTGCTTCAGTGACAAATACTATAAAAAATTATACTGGACTGCCGAAACCAGTTTGGCTCAGTGGATGGAGCGTCGGCCTACGGACTGAAGGGTCCCAGGTTTGATTTCGGTCAAGGGCATGTGCCTTGGTTGCAGGCACATCCCCTGTAGGGGGCGTGCAGGAGGCAGCTGATGGATGTTTCTCTCTCATCGATGTTTCTAACTCTCTATCCCTCATCCTTCCTCTCTGTAAAAAAATAAATAAAATATATTTTAAAAAAATTATACTGGACTAAGTGGTATTATTATTTGACAAAATAACAAATGACTTA
Organism: Lasiurus borealis; assembly: GCA_004026805.1. Taxonomy (NCBI): domain Eukaryota; kingdom Metazoa; phylum Chordata; class Mammalia; order Chiroptera; family Vespertilionidae; genus Lasiurus; species Lasiurus borealis. Next base: position 12,460 of record PVJN01013303.1, on the reverse strand, counting down.
CACAATTACTTCCCTCAGAGACCCACTGGATTCATACAATTATTTTTTGTAACTTTCCTGAAATTACTAAATTCAGTGCTATTTCCCTAATTGCCAAAACCAGTTTTTCAAAACTAATCTGACTTGGCCCTTTCAGAGCATTTGACATAGCTAGTATAGCAAATGGTTGATGGCTCTAACTTTGTCAGTAAGAATGCGGCTCAAATCCAAGCTCTGCTGCTTAGCCAGCTATGTGAATCTGTACGAGTTTTTTAACCTATGCCTCAGTTTCTTCAGTTGTAAAATGAGTATACAGAGTAATGATTGTACTCATATGCATTGTATGAGTATGGCATAAGATAGGAAAGCAAATCACTTAGCTCAGCACTGGGCACATAAAGTATCTAGTTCAACTCTTTTAAACATCTCACTGCTTAGAAATATGTCCCAGGTAGGCCAGTGTGGCTCAGTGGTTGAGCAACGGCCTATTCTCCCCCTGGCCCTCTCTCTCTCTCTTCCTCTCAGAAATTTAAATATATGTAAAGAAATGCATTTCAACCCAGGAAATCAAAGTGTTCCTACTTCATCTAGTTCCTCCTCTATTGATGCTTTAATGTATAGCAAATATATGCTAAGTCTTCCAACCTATAAAAGTCACCAATGTTAGGCATGTTCTCCCACAGACATATATAAACAGCTGGTGTTAATATCTATATCTAAAGCAACCGTCAGGAGACCTTCCATTCCACATGACCTAGAATCCTGTGATTGGAGAAGCTTATTGTGTCACTATAAGAAGAGACAGCCAAAACCAGTTTGGCTCAGTGGATAGAGCGTCGGACTACGGACTGAAAGGTCTCTGGTTCGATTCCGGGCAAGGGCATGTACCTTGGTTGCGGGCACATCCCCAGTGGGAGGTGTGCAGGAGGCAGCTGATCGATGTTTCTCTCTCATTGATGTTTCTAACTCTCTATATAGCCCTTCCCTTCCTCTCTGTAAAAAAAATCAATAATATATATATATATATATATGTATATATATATATATAAAAGAAGAGACATAATGTGACTATATGAATTCAGTATGGGACTAAATAAGGGTAAAATCATGCAATTCCCTCCTCTAAGAATGCTGTGTTTTTAAAATTAGGTAAAGGAGGGATTCTCCTCAATTGCAACCTCTCCTCAGAAAAGAGCTGTAGCATCCCAGCGGGACTTAATGAGCCTTGTGGTCAAGTCTGCTGGCCAGGGGCAGCGTAGCCTAACCTCCACTTGCTTAGAGAGAGAGAGAGAATTCCAATAGGCTTCACACATAAAGGAGATGCTTCATTCAGTGACAACAAAAAAGACACAAAAAGGCAAACAGGAGGCCGGATGACAGGAGTGAATAAAAGCTAGATGAAGCTTCTCAAATCTCAAACTTAATTTCGAGTCAGAGAAAAGAAATTAAGCATTCCAGAGGCAAAAGAATAGAACAAGAGAGTAAATATTGTACTCCATTAATCACAATAAGAAGCACTTTCATCTTGGCCAAAATATATTTTAAATCAACTTTAGAATGTGGCTGCATTTTCCGTCTTAGCGGCATGAAACCCACACGACTGTAATTAATGTAATAAATCATGCTGTGGAATTTCCCACACAACCTGACAGTGCTCATTGACACACTGCTTATGTGAGGCTGCGGAGAGGTCTCTCCCCCACTCCTTTATTATACAGCCAGAGACACTGAATCAAGAGTACCTTGGGGGCTGTCTGAAATATCTGCTGCTGATATAATACACACAATGGGTAGTGGGCCGCTGCCATCAGACTTTGATATACGAAACATCACGTCCAATTTCCACAAAGAAACTTGGTTTTTAATTCTCGCTTTCCTGCTTAGGGCAGTTGGTTAAGATACATGGATTCATTATAGATGTGACATTTACATTTTCCCGTTTCAGTCATGAGGCCATAGCATTACACACACTTTTCAAGTTAATTCCATGATGATTCTAGCACCTATATAGCACACCAGTACTATATAGCACAGGATACTGCCAAAGAGGCATTATTTTATCGGCCTCTATATGTTCTTTCATTGTTTTCCAACATCTAGACCCTTTAAGCAAAATTTTATTGAATAGTAAATCATTTTCAAAAGTAAAATTAATTTTAAAGAAGCAAAAATTAGCCCTTGTACGATTCAAGAATTCAGCAATGACATTTCATCTCAGTGAGTTTACATATCTTTATGCTTTGCATAAATATACTCTAATTTAGAAATGTCTGAAGTTTTAATAAACAGATGGTTGAAGGGTAACTATTCACAAGAGGAAAATATATATATTTCCCCTGATAAGTTATTTTATTCATTTTATCATAAAATACATGTTTAATATAAAAATTTTCCCCAAATAAAAGTATAAAGAAGTAAAACTGCCTAAAACTCCATCATCCATAGATAGCCATTGGCTACATTTTGCTGTGTAGTTGATTTAAAATTTTATTTTAAATGATAACTTTTTAATCACCACAAGTCTAGTCTATTCCATCTTAACTACCCACTTCAGTTTGGGGATTTTTTTTCCCCACTCTTCAAATATGCTTTGTCTTACGTCCAAGAAGAAAATTAATGGTAACACAGTAATGCCTGGCTAAGTTACTATTTCTGGCATATTCCTTTTGATCACCTAAAATTATAGATTTTAAGACTTGAACAAGAACTTGGGATTGGACTTATTACAAAGAAGTTCCTTTCTTAGGTCCGGACAATTCCCTATGTCCACTCTTGCTCCCATCCAAACTGCTCTCCGCACAGCAGCCTGAGTTTTCCCAAAGGAAGCAGAGGAGAGGAGACATCCTTTTCCTTCTACAAAGTTTCCCATTTGCATAGTTGTTTCAACATCCAACAGAAATGGTATATTCAGCACCGTCAACTTGGCAGACACTGTCTTAGGCACAGCTGTTCAAGTCTCCTCAACTGTTAAACACTTCTATTCTCCCCTCGGGGAGACAGACAATAGCAGCAGGTGGAGGAGATTGGGACTAGAAAAGGAAGACATGCTTTGGCAAGGACGTTTTTGGGGAAATAAAGAAAACGGAGGGACTTTTAAGTGCGAGGTGGGACAGGGTCACCCTGGCCAGTGAGCCAGCGGGCATGAGCCTGGAAACCAGACTGCCGGGGCCAGCCTCTCCGCTCTCCCACACTCCCACTGTGTGATCTCCAGCAAGGTCAACCTTGTGAGCTCTGGTTCCCTACCTGTAAAATGGAGTTAAATATAGTCCTCGCTTCACAGAGGTGTGGGAACTCAGGTCCATAAGTAATTAAGCGAGATAATAAGCACTCTGCAAACACTGGCTACTTTACTGCTGTTTGGCATGAAGCAATCCGAGAGCGCTCACAGCATAGGACCCTGCCTGCTGAAGAGCAGTTTGGAAGTAAAATCATCAGTAGCATTTGCTGGCAGTTCATCAGTATGTCAGTCAGAACGGGGAATCTAAGAAGCACTCTTCGTGAGTTTGCCAAAATTCTATGGCTTCGATGACAGAGCACACTCAAGCACGGGACATGATTGAGAGATGAAATGCTCTTACCACAACAGAAACAGCTACAACCAACTTTAGATAAGAAATAAATGATCCAATAAAAAAAAAAAAGAGCAACGGACCTAAATAGAATCTTTTCAAAAGCAGACAGAAGGCAAAGAGACACATGAAAACATGCTCAAAGTCACTAATTATCCAAGAGATGCCAATCAAAATGACAATGTGATACCATCTCACACCTGTCAGAATGGCAATCATCAACAAACGACAAGTGTTGGCGAGGATGCGGAGAAAAAGGAACCCTCGTGCACTGTTGGTGGGAATGCGGACTGGTGCAGCCACTGTGGAGAATAGGATGGAGTTTCCTCAAAAAACTAAAAATAAAACTTCCATTTTACCTAGTGATTCCACTCCTAGGAATATATCCTAAGAAACTAGAAACACCAATAAGAAAGGATATATGCATCCCTATGTTCATAGCAGCACAATTTATAATAGCTAAGATTTGGAAATAGCCTAAGTGACCGTCAGCAGATGAGTGGATCAGAAAACTATGGTACATCTACACAATGGAACTCTATGCTGCCATAACAAAGAAGGAATCCTTACCATTTGCAGCAACCTGGATGGAACTGGAGAGCCTTATGCTTAGTGAAATAAGCCAGGCAATGAAGGAGAAGCACCACATGATCTCACTCATTCGTGGATAATAAAGAACATTGTAAACTGATGAACAAAAGGATAGATACAGAGGCATTAAACAGACTGTCAAATTACAGTGGGAAGGTTAGGGAGAGGTGGGATAGATAAAAGATCAACCAAAGGACTTGTATGCATGCATATAAGCATAACCAATGGACGCAAGATACTGGGGGGGTAAAGCATGCATGGGAGTGGGGAGGGGGCAATGAGAAGATATGTACACATGTAATACATTAATAAAAAAAATATGTACTTGAAGCAAAACAAACAAACAAACAAACCATTTGTTCCCTTAAATAAAATTCGATGCTCACAACTGCGTATCTTAATTAGTGAAGGTCAATATGTGAAGGCATCTTTTACTGAAAATGCATAATATAGTAAAAACACAAAGGAATTATTAATCAACTTGAAACAAAAGATATATGGCACATAAAGCAAAGGAAAACAGATAACATAAAAATGGAAATGCACAAAACTCTAATAAATTACCTCCTTCTTTTCCGAGTTAGGCTATTAATATTCATTAAATTCCACCGAAGAAGAAGTAGCCTAGTGGCTAGAAGGATGTTAACTTCAGTGGATAATAAACCACATTTTTTTAAAGTTCACACTAAAATAAAAATAAAATATCTTTCTATATAGATTAGCTTTGTATTTATAAGTACAAGGCAAAACAGGAAAATAAGGCTTTTTTTTTTCTTAACAATAAGATGGCTGCTTCCCATTATACAGAAGAATAATTTAGCAGCAGTAGCTGTAACTGTAACTGTATAAAGGTGCAGAAGAAACCAACAACATGTTTCTGTCCTGTGTTCTTAAATGTGAACAAACAATTAGAGTAGGCATCAGAGAAAACCGGCAACTTTAAAGAGAAGGATAAAGATAAAGGGACAGGAAAACTGAGAAAAAGATAACTCAAGGGCAAAAGATACATATTTTTTTAATTCTCAAAGAGTTGAGGGATTTAATTAATACATATAATCCTTTTAAAGGAACAAGTAATAAAGGAAAACTGTTTTAAAAATCACATTATAGGCAAATTTTAGCAATTTAAAGATTCAAAGTTTTTTTAAAAACATTTTTTTATTGCTTTTTAGAGAAAGGAAGGAAGAGGGAGAAAGAGAAACATTGATGTGAGAGCAGAACATAGATCGGTTGCCTTCTGCAGGCCCCCTCCCTGTTTGGGATGAAGTTTCACCATTTTCTTTCCACATATCCATTCTTGGGAAATTATTTGATGGACGCCAGCAAAATGAGGAAAAAATGGAGGAATACATAAAATCTTGGGAACAGTGGCTACAACCCAGAGGAAGCCTTAGGGTGGGAGGGTTACCGCAGGCTTACATTCAACCAATCAGTCCAAATTGAAGCAGGGAGACATAAGACCCAAATGGTAATCTGGGGAGGACCACTCTGCCATTCTGTCAAGAAATGCCACCAAAAGTTTTTGGAAAACATACACAAAAATACTAAAAACAGAATAGTAGCATGTTTCACTTGAGTATAAGGTGCATTTCACATTTTAACATCTCTGAAATTGCCTCAAAATCCTTGGTGAGTCTAGTTTAATTGGCCAACTATTGTTTTTTTCTTTGTGGAACATAAAATAATAGTATGTCTTACAATCAATGACATTTCAGATGCAATGAAATACAGTAACAGTAATAATAATAATGCCGGGACATACTTATTAAGGACTCTGCACCAGAAATTGCTTGAAAGCCCTTTACAGAGATTAAGTCATTTTTATCCTCAGAGGCTGTGAAATTCATCAGGATGGAAAGAAATTCCATCTTAGAACACTAACAGCTAAGAACAATAGTTACACTGTCTAAATAATATAAATGATGTTTTCAGCTTTTAATGTTCAGAGTCCACCTGAGGATAAAGTAAGAAAAGACAGTGATAGCCACAAAAGAGAGTGAAAATATTGATGACCATGTGAAGAGGAGAAGATGGTAAGAAAAAGCGAGGGAAAGAAGAGCAGAAGGAAGGAGAGAAAATGCTAACATCTTCACCCTGAGGTTGAGAAAGCATATTTATTTCCCTTCATCATCTTCAAATTTTCTATTGGTTGCTTGTATATTTTAATAGCATAAAAACCAAATATTTTTTGCAAGAGTAATGACAATGAATTAAATCTTCATCATTTATAACAAGGATCTGTAGTTATTTTTGAAACTGATAAATCAAGAGAAAAAAAAACAAGGAACAGAATTGAAAGGAAAGCCCAAAAGAGGTTTCCTCTGAAGAGTGGGATTATGAGATGATGAGACCGAGGTGAGACCATTATGGTTTAGCGATATTGTTTTATTGATTGCCACATACACATATTACCTTGATAAAAATAAAGAAAATTGAAGAGAAAAAAAAAAGGCAGTAAGCATTATTGTTTCTGTCTAAAAAAAAGCTACCCTGTAGTTGTAAGGCAGCACTGAAGAATCAGCCTGATGTGTGTATAACTCAAGTCGATAAACCAACTAAGGTACATAAATCAGGTTGGCTTGATTGTAAATCTGAACACTGTTCTCCCCTAAAATAAAGCTTCAAATCATCTTGTGGCCACAGAAGCATCGTTTATCACTTTTGCCACGCTACACCGATACTTCTTCTGGGCCTAACGCACTCTTGGGATCACATGCCACTGGTGACATAAAATGAGATCTAGACTGAAAGAGGTTATTGCTGGGCCCGGAACACAGCAGATCACCGGTGCTCTGCCCATCCCTGCTGAGACCCAAGATGGTTAGGCAGCTCAGCCTGTGGGAAGAGAAACAGGGATGAGGGACAGAGAGGCTAAGAACTCACTGCTTTGACACCAACCTATCTGCCCCGAATCATACCTTATTTCATCTGTTCAGACCACAGGGAATGAAGACCAAGGCTAGAAAAATCAAAGTCAATGCCTCTGGAATGAAGACCAAGGCTAGAAAATCAAAGTCAATGCCTCTGGAATGAAGACCAAGGCTAAAAAATCAAAGCCGATGCCTCTTCAATTCTGAATGGCTTCCTGACTTCCTAGCAGTCCCAGTCAAACCCAATTTCACTGAAGGAAAATTACATCCTGAGGTTTACAGCTATTTGTTACTCTGCTGTATCTAGGTGCATTTTTCGTGTTTGGAAATCTCAATTGTCTTTAGGTGAGTTTCTAAATGTGTATAAATAAATAGTTTTTACTTCATTTGTATAATGGAAAAAATGCCTTTATTTTAAAGAAATAAACATTTAATTAGGAAGACTTTCTTGTGAAATATTAAAACAAGTGACGCTAAGCAAGGATGTGCAAGCATCGGAGGAAAAGCTGATAAAACTGATAATTTCTCAGAAAGGTATGCAATTGTACAACAGAGGGCAATTAACTTGATTTTCTATTTTGCCCTTTAGGAAACTAGCAAACATCTTATTTTTAATTCTTAAAGATAGGTCACTAGATGTTTACAAAAACAAGCAACATTGTAATTTTAATATTATAAGGCTCCTGTTATTTTTAGCTGAGTAAAAGTTGTTTCAAATAAATTATGATGTAGAATGGGTTGCCTGTAGCCTTTGCATATTTCATTTTCAGCTAAGAAAGATTTGCCTTTCATTTATCATACTGGCTTAATTATTCATTTAACCACTTTCAGTCATATATCATCCTTGAAACAGCCTTAATAAATGTATTATCTAAAGGCAATCAATTTAGTCTTACAAAGTCATTCACAGCTGAATAGCATCTTCGCTCTGTTTTTTTCTCTGTGTGTTTTTATGTTGTTTTAATCAGGGATGTTTTGAAAGGGCAAGTGTTAGGATGTCTCTCTCTCATTACAGTAGGCAGCATGAACACAGAAACAATGTGTTTTTTTAATTTTATTTTTTAAAATATATTTTTATTAATTTTTTACAGAGAGGAAGGGAGAGGGATAAAAAGTCAGAAACATCAATCAGACATCGATCAGCCGCCGCCTACACGCCCCCTACTGGAGTTGTGCCTGCAAGCAAGGTACATGCCCTTGACCGGAATCGAACCTGGGACCTTTCAGTCTGCAGGCCGATGCTCTATCCACTGAGCCAACCTGGCTAGGACATCTCCCATCTAGATCACAGTGTCCCAGTCTCTCCTTCCCCCTGCTCTTGGTATGATCTTCTAAGAGAACAAACTGTGTCCCTCGGCTCTCTCCCCGGGCATCTGTGACATCACACGCCCAGCCTTTCACAAATGGCTCCGGCCTGACTGCCCAGCCACGCTCCTGATCCTCTGAAATCTACCCAAAGGCTCGCTTCCCTAAGTATTCTGCACATGTTCCTGCCTCATGTCTTTGCACATGTTTTCCATCCACCTGCAATGCCATCCCCTGTGTACCGTAAGACTGAGAGTCAGACGCTCCTCACTACGTTTCCCTGCCTTTTATGTACTTTCTATACACTTGGAGTTGGGGTTGTTGGTTTGCCTGCCTCCTTTTCTCAACAATGACATTTCCAGGAGCGGGAAATTTGACATCCGTCTTTGTATTTTCACGAGCCCTATCACATAGATGATCCTAAAAAATGTTTGATAAGCTGAAGTGCAAGTGATATGTCCAGATGCACAGAAGAAAAAGAGACCAAGATACATGTCTCGCTGTTCCTGGTACAATAAATCCTTTTAAAGATGATTCTCAGGAAAAGAAGAAAAAAAAGATGATCTTTTTAGCAGGCTAAACTTTGGAAAAGTGACAGGCATGACCTGAAAGTGCAAGGGGAAGGGGACACTATCCGAGGTTAAGGCTATTCCCACACCAAGACAAGCAGAGGTACAGACCCCATTCCTCTTGGTTATATTAGGAGACCAAGTTTCTTCCCACCGTGACTCCAAGTAAATCATCTAGTTATTCTGTGTCTCATTTCCCATCAAGAAAACAAAGGAACGACTTTTCTTCATGGAATTCAGGTAGTGTTGATCCTGGAAATGAAAGTGTTAGGTAATAGAGGACATTTTGTTTCTGTTTTTTATTTTTAATTATTTATTTCAGAACTTAATAAAATCTCACGTGACGGCATCCCATCGTAGTCACAGGAGGAAAGCCATAGCAATGAACTTTAGAAGCATAATTCTTAGATCCTTTGTCCATCAACAAATATACTAGAAGACGTTGTAAAGTTTTCCTTTCTTACCAAAAAAATCCCTCTATATTCAATAACAACAACAATGTCAAAATAGCCTCATCATTCCACAATCAACTTTATTTATGCTTCACAGTCAATATTTTAAAAGTAATCACAGGAATGAGCACGGACATGTTCCCAGGAACAAGATGAAATTACAACTGAAATACAGAAAGCTTCCTGAATAGAGAAGGTGTTTGAGGAAATAATGGTTTTAGAACACCTCCCTAACCTCGTAAAGGAAAAAGTCACACAAGTTCAGGAGGCGCAGAGAACCACAAACAAGAAGAACCCAAAGAGACGCATGCCCAGACACATCATAATTAAAATGCCAACAATTAAAGACAAAGAGAGAATCTTAAAGGTTGCAAAAGAAAATTGTTACTTACAATGGAGTTCCCATACGACTGACATCTGATTTTTCATCAGAAACTCTACAGGCCAGAAGGGAATGGCATGAAGTACTTAAGGTAATGGACAGCAAGGATCTGAGACTAACATTACTATATCCAGCAAGGCTATCATTCAAAATAAGACGGTCAAATAAAGAGCTTCCCAGACAAAAAAAAAAGGCTATAGGAGTTCATCACCACCAAGCCAGCATTACAAGAAATACAAAAGGGATTGCCGTAAGGGATTGCTGAAAAGAAGAAACTAGAGAGAAACCTAGCCATAAAGAATTAAAATGGCTATAAGTAAGTACCTCTCAATAATAAACCTAAATGTAAATGGATAAAATGATCCAATCAAAAGGTGTAGGGTAGCTGAATGGATACAAAAACATGACCCAACTATATACTGTCTACAAGAGACCTTCCTCAAAACAAGACACACAGGATGAAAGTGCAGGTGGAAAAGAAAGAAAAAAAAAGTTGGAGTAGCAATACTTATATCTGACAAAATAGACTTTAAAAGCATCATGCTAATCGAAATAAGCAAGTTGGAGAAAGATAAATATCATATGATCTCACTCATTTGTGGAATATAATGAACAACATAAACTGATGAGCAAAAATAGAACCAGAGGGGGAAATACTCTAGAATATAATAGAAGTAATCCTGTTATTTGCAGATTTTTAATATTTCCTACAACTTTTGTGCTATCATACTACGTTAGTAGTTCTGGTAACATTATTATTCTTAAAATTCTTTTATCCTTGAAATATTAATGTTTATTGCACATAACATTATATTTAAGATAGTTTTTCTTGAATAAGTGGTATCTATTGCATGTAATATTATCATATTTAAAATCACTTTTCTTGAGATAGTAATGTTTATTGCCTGGAACATTTTTATATTTAAAATCTTTTTTTCGAAATAGAATACACTGAAAAAAAAGTAATCACATTTTAAAATATACAGAAAAGCATAAAGAATATTAAAGTATGCTTACCATAGATCAGAAAGCTTTTTAAAATTTAATTTAATCTCTTGTCAGCCCTATCCTATAGATATATTACTTTCTTCATTTTACACATCGGAAAGCTAAGCTACAGAGAGGATAAGTAGCTTGCCGAAGTTACCCACAAAGTGAGCAGCAGAGCTGGGATCTGAATCCAGGCAATCTGTGTCTGGATTTTGCCTCTTGTGTAACAAAAACTCATGTTCCTGTCATTAAGATTCAACACGTTACTATTTTGTCATATTTTATTTTACACGTTTTTAAAAGAAAATGTTATAGTCCAGCCAGTGTGGCTCAGTGGTTGAGCATCGACCTGTGAACCAAGAGGTCCCTGGTTTGATTCCTGGTCAGAGCACATACCCAGGCTACAGGCTCTATCCCCAGTAGGGGGCTTGCAAGAGGCAGCCAATCAATGTCTCTCTCTCATCAATATTTCTATCTCTCTACATCCTCTCCCTTCCTCTTTCTAAAAAAAATAAAAAAATTAATTAAAAAAAATTTTTTTAAAGAAAATGTTACAGATACAGTTCAAGTTTCCTGTGCACTCATTCTTATATCACCTTCTCCCTAGGGTAAGCATTATCACGTATCTGGGGTATTGCTTTTCACGCTGTGTTTCATAATTAATTATATGGGGGTTGTGTGTGTGTGTGCAATAACTAATACTTTTTTAAAGAAAGATATGATATTTTAAATATTATCCTGCAACTCTATTTCCAAGATTTATCTACATTAATAAATGCAGATCTGGCTAATGCATATATTCCATTGAAAATGACATCACAAAACCTACTGATAGAGGGTGAGTAAATATCACAAAGTTGCAAGGTACACAATAGTGCATTTTTCTTTTTGGGTACATCTCTAGAAACTAAATTCCTAGGTTGAATAATATGCATATCTTTAACTTTATTAGAAATTATTAACTGCTCTCCAAAGTGACTGTACCAATTCATATGCTCACCAGCATGTCCTTATTTTCCCACACTTTCAACACTTAGGATAGTTAAAATTAATAGGTATTGCCTTTCCGTCGGTTCCTCACTGTTGTTTTAATTTGCATTCCCCTGATTACAGTTGAGGTTGAGCCTTTTTCATATATTTATTAACTAGATAGGTTTCCTCTTATTAAAAATGCTTCTTCATTTCCCTACTGGATTATTTGACCTTTTTCTTGCTGATTTGTGGCAGTTCTTTATATATTCTGTATTAGAGTATTTTTGGATATGAACTTGAAATAATCTCACAGACCGTTGCTTGTCTTTTAAGTTTGTTTCAGCTGAGATTTTTTTTAAAATATATTTTATTGATTTTTTACAGGGAGGAAGGGAGAGGGATAGAGAGTTAGAAACATCGATGAGAGAGAGACATCGATCAGCTGCCTCTTGCACACCCCCTACTGGGGATGTGCCCACAACCAAGGTACATGCCCTTGACCGAAATCAAATCTGGGACCTTTCAGTCCACAGGCTGACAACGCTCTATCCACTGAGCCAAACCTGTTTCGGCTCGGCTGAGATTTTTATTTTAAGACTGTCAGCATTTTCATTTTTTTTCCTTTATGGTTTGTGCTTTTTGTGTTAGGTTTTAAAAAACTCATTATGACACCAAAGCCATTTTGCGAGATTTCCATCAAATAGTTTTAAATTCTATATATCCACATTTAGATCTTCCAATGGGATTTATTTCATGTCTGATGTGAGGTTAGGAACTAATT
>PVJN01013302.1:15933-49168 GCA_004026805.1 Lasiurus borealis | reverse complement strand
TGGTCTGCTTACCCCCAACTGCCCCCCTCGCCAGTCTGATCATCCCAATGACCCCACCCCCCACTGGCCTGATTATCCACAACTGCCATCCCATCCTGGTCTGATCATTCACATCTGCCCTCCCCTCTACCTTGGCTCCGTACCATGGCTTTGTCCAAAAGAATGTCTGGAAGGTCTCCCAGTATAATTAGCATATTAACCTTTTATTAGTATAGATAGAGGCCTGGTGCACAGGTCGGGTCTAGCTGGTTTGCCCTGAAGAGAAGTTGGAATACCTGGAATTTTGGGGCGGCTTCACTATTGACCATTGAGTAATCCAAATGTTATCATTGATTTCTTCAGTTTCTCTGTGCATATAATGAAAATAGTTTTTTCTCCATTAATTGAAAAAGATAACACTAAAATTCTTTGAATTTTACAGGTAAAGATATGTTGTACATGCAGAGTAGAATTACTTAAGCTATAATGAGACATGTATGTTTCTTTAAAATTATCTTGCTTAGCATATTTGAGAAATAAAAACTATAGGGCTTGTGGGAATATAGGATTGGGGAACAACATAAAAAGTTTGTCAGAAAAACACATAAAATGATAGGGCCCTAATAAAAACTCTGTTGTAGCTATGTGCAAGTTAAATGTTAAGAAATACAATAGATGTGATACTTATACCTTGAAAAATACCTGAAATTTTCTTTTGAATATGTGTACTCACATTCCCACCAGCCCACCCTGGCTGCCCTGCTCACCACCTTTTGTACCAGAGGAAGTGAGCAAAAGACACTATCAAAAGAATGTCAACCCAAGCCATTATGCTCAATTAATATTTGACTAAGGAAGCAAAGCATACAATGCAGTAAAGACAATCTCTTCAATAAAAGGTGATGGGAAAATTGGAAAGATACATGTAAAAAATGAAACTAGACCATCAACTTACACCACACACAAAAATAAACTCAAAATGGATAAAGGACTTAAATATAAGATTTTTATGAAACCATAAAAATCTTAGAAGAAACAATAGGCAGCAACATCTCAGACATCTCTCATAGCAATATGTTTACTGATACATCTCTAGGGCTATGGTTGGTAAACTGCGGCTCGTGAGCCACATCCAACACTTTGGCCCTTTGAATGTGTCTCTTCCACAAAATACCACAGTCTGGGCGAGTCTACTTTGAAGAAGTGGCATTAGAAGAAGTTTAAGTTTAAAAAATTTGGCTCTCAAAAGAAATTTCAATCCTTGTACTGTTGATATTTGGCTCTGTTTACTTAGGAGTTTGCCGACCACTGTCCTAGGGCAATGGAAACTAAGGAGAAAATAAACAAATGGGACTATATCAAAATAAAAAGCTTCTGCACAGCAAAAGAAACCATCAACAAAATAATAAGAAAGCCCACATGGGAGAACATATTTGCCAATGATACATCCAATAAGGGGTTAATTTCTAAAATTTATAAGGAACTCATATAACTAAAGAAAATGAAGATAAACAATCACTTAATAATGGGAAAAGTACCCAAATAGATACTTCTCCAAAGTGGACATACAGAAGTCCAAGAGGCATATGAAAAAATGCTTAAAGTCACTAATCATCAGAGAGATGCAAATCAAAATGACAATGAGGTACTAACTCACACCTGTCAGAATGGCTATCAACAAATGAACAAACGACAAGTATTGGCAAAAATGCAGACAAAAGGAACCCTAGTACACTGCTGGTGGGAATGCAGACTGGTGCAGCCTCTGTTGAAACTCTATATAGAATTTTCTCAAAAAATTAAAAATGGAACTCCCGTTTGACCCAGTGATCCCACTTCTAGGAATATATCCTAGGAAATCAGAGAAACCAATCAGAAAGAATATATGCACTCCTGTGTTCATAGCAGTGCAATTTAAGATTTGGAAGCAGCCTAAGTGACCATGAGCAGATGAGTGGATTAAAAAACTGGTACATTTATACGGTGGAATATTACACAGCTGTAAAAAAAGAAAGAACTCTTACCATTTGCAACAGCATGGATGGTCATGGAGAGCATTATTCTAAACAAAATAAGCCAGTCAGAGAAAGATAAGAATCACATGATCTCACTCATATGTGGAATCTAATGAACAACATAAACTGATGAACAAAAATAGATGAGGTCACACAGAAACATCAAACAGACTGTTGAATCTCAGAAGGATGGCAGTGGATGGAGGGTGGGTGGGAAGAGATCAACCACTGAACTTGTATGCATATATGCATGACCCATGGACAATGACAATAGGGTGGTGAAGGCCTGGAGCAGGAGATGGAGGCAGGGTGGAGAGGTCAATGTAGGGAAAAGGAGACATATGTAATACTTTAAGCGATTAAGATTTTTTTGAGAAAATATAAAAAGAAAATAGAACAGAGAGGAAGACTAGAAATATGCTTAGCATAAAATGGAGAAATTAAAAAGGGAAGTCACAGAGAAAAAAAATGGTGGTGGAATAGACGGACGTGTCTGGAGCCTTGTCGCTGAGCAGATGGAGAGGCGTACTGGGAGTGTTTGTTGGCAAGTCAGAGTCAGTTATCCTCCAGGAGAAGGTGGGGGACTGCTGGACGGGGCTCCCCTGAACAGGCAGACCCACTGTCACGGGGTTTTTGTCACCAGGAGTCACCAGCATGAGTGTGGAAACCGCGCCATCTTGCAGAGGGAGATGGATGTCTGCGGAAATCTGAAAGCTGCAGCTGCAGCACAAAATGAACAGCTGGGGGACCCAGAACACAATTCTCCAATCTGCACAGACACACAGACTCAGAGGAGCTCCATATGGCACACAGAACGGTCAGATTTCGCCTGGGATAGTGCCTTTGTGTTGTACCTGGTCGTGTTGTAGTTTGTGCTTGTAAATCAACATAGGAGAGAGAACTACATAACCAGATACTCAGAGAAGAAAGACCATGGGCAGACGGAGAAACAGCCCACATAAGACAGAAAGGCAGGTATCAACAGAAAAAGAAGTAAATGAAATAGAAGCAGAAATAAGCCCTCCAGAGAAAGAGTTCAGAGAAATAATCATAAAGTGGATGAAAAGAATGGAAGACAAAATCGACAATGTGAGTAAGAGACAAGAGGAAATGAAGAAGTAAGAAGAAATGCAGAGTAATCAAGAAGAAATGAAAAATGACATCAGTGCTATAAAGAACTCAATAGAAAGCATCAAAAGTAGACTTGAAGAAGCACAGGACCACATCAGTGAGCTAAAAGACAATTTAGGAAAGAATACCCAAGAACAGCAGCTTCTAGAAAAAAAAATTAAAAAGCAAGAGGAGAGCCTAAGGGAACTTTGGGATAACAAAAAACAAAACAACATCCGCATTATTGGGGTTCCAGAAAGTGTGGAAACTGAGCAAGGAATAGACAACCAGTTTGAAGAAATAATGACAGAAAACTTCCCTGATATAGGAAGGAAAAAACCCACACAAATCCAAGAAGCTCACAGAGTCCCAAGCAAAATGAACCACAGCAAACCGACACCAAGGCACATTATAATAAAATTGGCAAACACTGATGACAAAGTAAGAATCTTAAAACCAGCCAGAGAGAAACGGAAAGTTACCTACAAAGGAACCCCTATAAAGACTATCAACTGATTTCTCACCAGAAACTCATCAGGCCAGAAGGGAATGTAATGAAATATACAAAGTCATGCAAAGGAAGGGTCTGAATCCAAGAATACTGTACCCTGCAAGGCTTTCAATCAAAATTGAAGGTGAAATAAGAAGCTTCACAGACAAAAAAGGACTAAGGGAATATATTACCACCAAACCAGCAATGCAAGAAATGTTAAAGGCTCTGCTGTAATAAAAAGAAATAGTAAGCAAAGAAGGAACTTTGGGGTAAAGACTCAAAATTGTGACAGATAAGTACCTATCAATAATAACTTTCAATGTAAATGAATTAAATGCTCCAATCAAAAGATATAGGGTAACCAATTGGATGAGAAAACATGATCCGTATATCTGCTGTCTACAAGAAACCCACCTTAGGAAAAGAGATGCACACAGATTGAGGGTGAAGGAATGGAAGATGGTATTTCAGGCAAATGGAAAGAAAAAAAAAAAAGCTGGAGTTGCAATACTTATATCTGACAAATTAGATCTCAAAGAGAAGGACATAAAAAGAGATAAAGCAGGCCACTTCATAATACTAAAGGGAACAATCCAACAAGAAGAAATAACTGGTAAACATATAGGAGCACCTAAATATATTAAAAAAATCTCCTGGAGGATATTAAGGGAGAGATTGACAGCAATACAATCATAGTAGGAGACTTTAATACCCCACTGTCACTACTGGACAAATCCTCTAAAAAAAAAAAAAAAAATCAGCAAAGAAACATCAATCTTAAATGACCAGATGGAATTGATTGACATCTTCAGAACATTTCACCACAAAGCCACAGAATATACATTCTTCTCCAGTGCACATGGGTCATTTTCAAAGATAGATCATATGTTGGGTCATAAGAAAAGTCTCTTCAAATTCAAGAAGATAGAAATCATATCAAGAATCTTCTCAGCCGAGACCAGTTTGGCTCAGTGGATAGAGTGTCGGCTTGTGGACTGAAAGGTCCCAGGTTCGATTCCAGTTGGGGGCATGTACCTTGCTTGCGGGCACATCTCCACTGTGTGGCATGCAGGAGGTGGCTGATTGATGTCTCTCTCTCATCTATATTTCTGACTTCCTCTCTCTCTCCCTTCCTCTCTGAAAAAAAAAATCAATTAAAAAAAAAGAAACTTCTCAGATCACTGTGGCATAAAACTGGAAATCAGCCGAGATCAATTTGGCTAAGTGGATAGAGCCTTGGCCTGTGGACTGAACGGTCCCAGGTTCGATTCCGGTCAGGGGCATGTACCTTGCTTGCGGGCACAACTCCAGTAGGGGTGTGCAGGAGGCGGCTGATGGATGTCTCTCTCTCATCGATATTTCTGACTTCTTTGTATCCCTCTCCCTTCCTCTTTGTAAAAAATCAATTAAAAAATTACAAAAAAAAAACACAACTGGAAATCGATTATAATGAAAACAATATAAAGAAATCAAACACATGGAGACTAAACAGCATGCTATTAAACAACAACTGGGCAACCATAAAGATCAAGGAAGAAATAAAAATCATCATGGCAACAAATGACAATGATAACACAACAAAACAAAGTTTATGGGACACAGTGAAAGCAATCTTGAGAGGGAAGTTCATAGCCCTACAAGCCTACTGCAAAAAACAGGAAACAATGGTAATAAATTTCCTAAACCTACAACTCAAAGTGCTAGAAAGAGAGAAACAAGAAAAGCCAGCATAATCAGAGGAAAGGAAATAGTAAAGATCAGAGTGGAGTTAAACAACATGGAGACCAAAGAAACAATTCAAAAGATCAACAAAACCAAGATCTGGTTCTATGAAAGGATAAACAAGATTGATGGACCTCTAGCCAGGCTCACCAAGAAGCAAAGAGAGAAGACCCAAATAAACAAAATCAGAAATGAAAGAGGAGAAATAACAACAGACCCCGCTGAAATAAAAAGGATTGTTAAAAAATACTATTAACAACTCTATTTCAACAAATTGGATAACCTGCAAGAAAAGGACATATTCCTAGAAAAATATAACCTTCCAAAAACGCTTTCAGGAAGAATCTAAACATCTCAATAGTCCAATAACTATGGAAGAAATTTAAGTAATCATCAAAAAGCTTCCAGCAAACAAGAGCCCGGGTCCAGATGGCTACACAGGAAAGTTTTACCAAACATTCAAGAAAGAATTAAAACCTATCTTCTTCAGACTATTCAAAAATATTCAAGAAGAAGGAACACTTCCAAACACCTTCTATGAATCCAGAATCACCCTAATATCAAAACAACATAAGGACAACACAATGAAAGAGAATTACAGGCCAATATCCCTCATGAACATAGATGCCAAAATTCTAGCAAATTGGATCCAGCAGTACAGCAGAAAAATCATACACAATGACCAAGTAGGATTCATCCCAGAAATGCAAGGATGGGAAAATATCTGCAAATCAATAAAGGTGATACATCACATAAACAAATTGAGAGATAAAAATCACACAGTCATATCAATTGATGCAGAATAAGCATTTGACAAAATCCAACACCCTTTCTTGATAAAAAACTGTCAGCAAAGTGGGAATAGAAGGGTCATACCTCAACATCATAAAAGCCATATATGATAAACCCACAGCTAACATCATACTCAATGGGCAAAAACTAAAACCATTTCCCCTAAGAAGAGGAACAAGACAGGGATGCCCAATCCCACCACTCCTGTTCCACATAGTACTGCAAGTATTAGCCATTGCAATTAGAGAAGAAGAAATAAAAAGCATCCAAATTGGAAAGGAAGAAGTAAAGTCGTCCTTATTTGCAGATGACATGATATTGTAAATAAAAAAGCTGAAGGACTCCATCCAAAAAATAATAGACTTAATAAATGAATTTAGCAATGTAGCAGGATGCAAAATTAATGCCAAGAAATCTTTGGCATTTCTAGACATTAATAGTGAAATTACAGAAAGAAAAACTAAAAAAGCAATCCCATTGCACCAAAAAAATTAAGATACATAGGAATTAATTTAACTAAGGAGGTAAAAGACCTATAGGCAGAAAACTACAGGACACTGTAAAAAGAGATGGAGGAAGACATAAACAGATGGAAGAGCATATCATGCTCATGGATTGGGAGAATCAACATCATTAAAATGCTCATATTACCCAAAGCAATCTATAGATTCGATGCACTATCCATTAAAATACCAACGATGTATTTCACAGACATAGAAAGAACTCTTCAAAGATTCACCTGGAACAACAAAAAAAAGACTCTAAATGGCCATAGCAATCCTGAGAAAGAAGAATGAAGTAGGTAGAATCTCAATACCAGATTTCAAGTCATATTACAAAGCAACTGTTCTCAAACAGCCTGGTACTGGCACAAGAACAGACATATAGACCAATGGAATAGAATAGAGAATCCAGACATCCTTCCAAACCACTATGCTCAATTAATATTTGAGAAAGGAGGCATGAACATACAATGGAGCTATGATAGCCTCTTAAATAAATGGTGTTGGGAAAATTGGACAGATACACGCAAAAAACTGAAACTGGACAACCACCTTACACCAAATACAAAAATAAACTCAAAATGGATACAGAACTTAAACATTAGACGGGAAACCATAAAAATACTAGATGAATCCACAGGCAGCAAAATCTCAGACATATGCCAAAAGAACTTCTTCACTGATACTGCTCCAAAGGCAATGGAAGCTTAAGAAAAAATAAACAAATGGGACTACATCAAAATAAAAGCTTTTGCAGAGCAAAAGAAACCAACAACAAAACAACAAGAAATCCCACTGTATGGGAGAACATATTTGCAAATGTTATCACTGATAAATGTTTAATCTCCAAAATCTACAGCCAACTTATACAACTTAATCAAGAAAGATAAATGATCCAATAAAAAAATGGGCAACGGACCTAAATAGAACCTTTTCGAAAGATGACAGAAGGAAGGCCAAGAGACACATGAAAACATTTTCAAAGTCACTAATTATCCAAGAGTTGCAAATCAAAACAACAATGCGATACCACCTCACACCTGTCAGAATGGCAATCATCAACAAATCAACAAACGGCACGTGGTGGCGAGGATGTGGAGAAAAGGGAACCCTTATGCACTCTTCGTGGGAATGCAGACTGGTGCAGCCACTGTGGAGAACAGTATGGAGTTTCCTCAAAAAACTAAAAATGGATCTTCCATTTGACCCAGCAATCCTACTCTTTGGAATATATCCTAAGAATTTACAAAAACCAATCAGAAAGGATTTATGCATCCCTATGTGCAAAGCAGCAGAATTTACAATAGCTACAATTTGTTTAATATATTAGGTGCCATCAGTAGATGACTGTGGTACATCTACACAATGGAATTCTATGCTGCCATTAAAAAGAAGGAATTCTTACCATTTGCAGCAACCTGGATGGAACTGGAGAGCCTTTTGCTTAGTGAAATAAGCCAGTCAATGAAGGGGAATCACCACATGATCTCACTCATTGGTGGATAATAAAGAACATTATAAACTGATGAACAAAAGGATAGACACAGAAGCAGTAAAGCATCAAACAGACTGTCAAATTACAGCAGGAGTTTTAAGGAGAGGTGGGGTAGATAAGAGATCAACCAAAGGACTTGTATGCATGCATATAAGCATAACCAATGAACACAAGACATTGGGGGTTAGGGGTATGCCTGGGATTTGGAGGGGGGGGCAATGGGGAGATATGTACACATGTAATACAATAAAAAATAGACATGCAAAATACTGTGGGGGATGGTGGGGAAGGGGGAAGGCACAGAGCCATTCAGATAGTGGCCATGAGAAAAGAGCACCTTAGAAGTGGTGGATGGGAGGTTATCTGAAATCAGACAGAAATTTGTAGCCCTACATGTTGATGGATATGGTTTATTGTCCTTCTATGGTTTATTCTCCCTTCAAGAATCACAATCCACACTTTTTTGCTGTCTAGTATTTGTTTATCTTTCACAGCTCATTTTAGCTATATGTGTTATCAGTTGAAATGGTGCATGAGCCTATGTGAAATTCATGTTATGCTCAAATTTTTTCCTAATATATCAAACACATTGGAACAAATTTGTGTTTTCTAAACAACTATTATAGCAGAACTAACTATATATTTTTCCTCGATAAAGTATTGTGTTTTTTTTAATGTATTACTAATCTGTAGCAAATTTTTCAGCAAAAGGATATAAACTTAACCATAAAAGAAACTTAATTTTCAGGCAAAATATAGTTTTAGAAGCCAATACGTGTAATATGACGAACCTAGCCTTAGGATAGTACATAGTGGATAAAAATAGGCCTATGGAGGCAGCCTGACTTGGGCTCAAATCTGGACTCAACCTTGCACTCTTCTGTGATCTTCCATAAGTTCATAACCTGCTAAAGCCTTAGTTTCCCTGAAAAAAGTCTGTGATTATGCATACTTCCTAGGATGGTTATTAAAATTAAATGTGTTAAACCTATTAATTATAAGCAAGATACTATATTAGGTGTTTTGCTACTTCAGCTTTTTCTTCCATTTACTAGGTGAATATGTTCCTTTTAAATAGGATTTTCTTTTGGCAGCAGTCTTCCTCTAGATCCCCAAAGTGAACTATCTATAATTTTTCTCTCCCTTTCTTATACCCATAGGTTCAAGAATATAGAGAGGCTCTTGAAGAAGTCCTCATCAAGGACAAAAATGGAGTTCCACTTCTTCCCGAGCTATACAGTGTTCCCCTTGACAAGGTAAACTAGACAGTACTGTTAAATGGGGCTCATAGAAGAGGAGGAGTACTTTGATAGGTCTGCCCTGTTTGAGTCAAATAAGTGTTACTTACTTATGATTTTCATGTTCTAAAATTTTGTCTTTCAGTATAGGATGATAAAACTATAATTTTGTTCCCTTGAAAGTAAGATTTTAAAGCTCTCACAGTTATGACATTGTTGCACAGCAAGACAAGGGTAAGACCTAACTTAACAGTGGTGGTTTCAAGGGTGTACTTACCCTCAAAATTACCAAGATGCATTAAAAATGTATAGCCTTTTTGTATGTCAACCATAACTCAATTTAAAAAATAAAATAAATTGTTTAGAGGTTGATTTTTTTTTTTAAAAAAAGACAAAACCTTAAGTTTGAGAATGATATGGACATCAGTAGGCAGAACCGGAGTGTTGTTCTCTGTGAACTCTCAGGATTTGATATTCTTTGCTCTGAGACCACTAATTTGGGATAATTTGAGTAGATCAGTGTTTGAAAATGAGCTTTTTATAAATGCAGGTTTCAGGCCTTCTCCCATACCTACTCAAGTCAGAATCTGTCTTTGTACACAATCCTCAGGCAATCTGTATCCACCATAAAGTAAAAGGAACACTGCTTGACTTTTCAGTGCATTGCATATGTGACTGTTTTTTAGGATATGAATCACAATCCAGGCTCAGCCTTTCTGCTGTCTAGTATTTAAAACCTTCTATATACTTCTTGTAAACTTTTAATATTTTCTTTTAGGTTGATGAAGAATATCAAAATCCTCACACTGTGGACCGAGTCCCCATGGGAAAATTGCCTCATATGTGGGGTCAGTCTCTATACATTTTAGGAACTTTGATGGCAGAGGTAAGGAGAAACTTTAAGGCTCTTTTTCTGCTTTAGTCACTATAGTAATCAGATTTGTAAATAGCTCATTAAATCTTTTGCTTTTTGTATTTGGCCTTAATTATATATTTTCCTCCAGGTCATTAGAGTGGAAACTTGTCCCTCATGCCCCCAGGGCTTTCTATCTTGGCACTGTACCTACAGCTGCTCTGGGAATAGGCCCTACCTTGATCTTACCATTTCAAAACACCCCCAAGTTGACTGACAAATGCACTTGTGCTTATACATCATGACTGATAATGGATTTAAGAGCTAACTTTTCTAAGCAATATAATTCCTTAATTGAATAAACTGATAAGAAAATTTTAGGTAACATGACAACTGGTTAGGAACACCATAGTTTTTATTGATTTGTTTGATTTTTGGAAAGGGGATCTTTTAATGTTTCATATATTATATTCTATTGAGACAGCTCTTAATGGGGCACTCGGGACTTTCTGTCAGCTTATTTGTGATATTTTGAGCATATAGAAAGGGTTATCTTTCTCACAGTTTTTCAGATTTACTGACAATATATTTCCACATTGTAGGTTATTATGGTGAGCTGTAACTTAGGCCCCTAGAGGATATAGGGTGGGACTAAGATATCCTTTCTGAACCATACTCTGTGACCTGCTTACATATGACTTGATTTTCTGTAGCTATTTTTGTTGTTTTGTTTTCCCCAATTCTATTGAGATATGATTGACATACATCACTATGAGTTTCAGGTCAATGGTTATTGGTGCTAATTTAATGCCAATAGAAATCCCCAATTTGGGGTATGATGAAGAAGGAAACTTTACTTAGTGCAGACATCTCCATTGTGATACAGCACAGCTGTGAGAGTAGTATGGTTGTGGAATAGCTCAGTGGTATTATATCTCAATTATGGAATGGTACAGCTGTGAAACAGCAGGGCTGTGAGGAGGCCCGAGGGTGATGCAGTTATGGTACAAGGCCTCTCTTCCTTCAAGACACCTCATCTCTACTTTGCCTGCTTTTCTTCTCTCCACACTAATCTGATTTGCTCTATTCTGCTCTACTCTTCCTACTCTTCTCTGCTCTGGTCTCCTGAGATGTCTTCAGTGTTTTATCTTTAGTGTTTCAGCTCCATCCAGGAAATATGATCTCAGTCTTCCTTGCAACTAGAATGTTAACTCTCCTAGACAGAGGGGAGTGAGTTACATAGAGAGAAGTCCCACCCATGGCCCCTCATTGGTCTATCCTCATGTAAATGAGGATGCCAAATCCTCAGTTTGATTGGTCCAAAAGGCACTGTCCTGATAGGACAGAATGGAGTCACTCTTATTGGTCAGTGAAGATGCTGATGGAGATATAGTTGTGCAGCTCTGATTGGATGGAGAAAGCCTCAGTCCTATTGCTTGAAATATAGCTCCAGAAACTCTTTTCTAAAGGCTGGTTCAGATCCAGGCGCACAGTGCAGACAGGCAGTTCAGTTTAGGCTTTTCCCTGAAGTGTGAGAGGCCACTGTTTAGAAACAGCTGCTAGGCTCTTCTTTTAAGGTTGAGCCCAGGTAGCTACCAGGAGCCCTTCTTGTTAGGTATTTTCTTTCTCAGGGTTCATAAGCATAAAGGTTTGATTATCTGTCATTGACATTATCTATATATATAAAAGCCCAACTTACTGATATGACTGAATGACTGGAATGACCAGTCTCTATGATGTGCACTGACCACCAGGGGGCAGATGCTAAATGCAGGAGCTTCCCCCTGGTGATCAGTGCGATCCTACAGCCAACCTCCCCTGACCAGCCAACCACCCACAATCCTGGTCAGCAGGCCCTGATCAGGCTGGGCCCCAGGCTGGGACGGGGAATAAGCGTGGGTGGCAACAGATGTGGCCCCTTTCCCAGAAAAGGCTGTGGGATGTTTTCCACCTCAGGGCCAGTTGCCAACCTCCTGTAGCCCTCCCCCTGCTCCTCCTCTAGTAGGCAGGCCCTCTCTGTCCCCCTGGCCAGCAGGCCCCAGTGGCAGCATGGGGTAGCGAGGGACAGAGGAGGGGGGGGTGGGGAACTGCACAGTGGTGGGGTGCCAAGGGCAGCTATGGCATCTGGTGCCCATTCCTTCCATGGCTGGCTTGGAGATCATCACTTCCTCTCCTGACCCTGCTGGGGCCTTTGGGCCCTGGGCTAGGACAGGAAACCAGGGGTCAGTGGAGGTGGATGTGGCTCCATTCCCACGGAGGCTAAGGGCCGGCTCCCTTCTTGGGGATGGTAGCCAACCTCCTGTAGCCCCTCCACCTAGCTGGGAAACCTCCCATGGTCCCTCCCCCTGTCCCTTCCCTGCATAGCAGGCCCTGTCCTTCCCCCCATCCAGTAGGTCCTGGTGGCAGTATGGCAACAAGGAAAGGAGAGGAACTGTGTGGTGGTGGGGCACTGAGGACATCATTGGCGTCTGTCATCTGTTCCTTCCATTCCTTGCCTGCTGACCATCACCTCTTTTCCCAACCCCACTAGGGACTTCTGGTCCTGAGTGGCTCAGCCCTGATTGCAGGCCAGGGCTAGGGCCCTAGCCATGAATGAATTTCATGCACTGGGTCTCTAGTATAACAATAATGGGCAGCATTATTGGTTTAAAGTAATCCTTCCCTGGTAACTTTCTCGTTCAAGTCAAATACATTAAATGGTATGCAAAAAGGACATGAATGATTTTTTAAGGGGAAAAACAGATGACTTAATCACATTTAATGAAGTCAGGTTTTGAGGGCAGGAACTGTGTTGAAGGCCAGGAGGTAGATGTGGTCTCCCCTGAACTGGAACTATTAATAATGAGGACTTGAGGAGATTGAAGAGGCTACAGATTGTGGGTGAGACAGGAATGCCTGAGAATGAAAGATAAGGCCCTGTGAGCAGTGGCTATGGAGACTGCAGAGTGGTGCAGTAGTGGAGCCTGGGGCTGAAGTTCCTAGATAGAGTAGTGCTAGCACCCTGCCATAATGCAGCCAGGGAATCTCTTCCTGATTGTGGGAAGAACCTTGCAGTGGAACTCAGGGCCAGCCTACATTGGAGTGGTCTGAAGGACACACACAACATTGAATCTTGAGGACTTTCTATTTCTTGGAGAAACTTGTGCTGGTGAGCAGAAAGGGGGCTTGAGAGTAGGCCAGGAAGTAAGATCAGCCCTGCCCACCTGGAATCTAGAGGTGGTGCTTTCTTTCCCACCAGCAAAAGAGCTACTTCTTACTCAACTTGCAGTGACCTGAGACAAGAGGAAATAGCCCGGGGCAGGAAATCTGTGCCCCTACAGGTAGCTACTAACCAGGCAGAGCAGAGGTATTAGAAGGACAGGAAGGGCCCAGCCCCACCACCTACAAGCTACTGGCACCACCCACAACATGAGTCTGGTCAAACCATCCCAGACAAGACCAGGATACCCATGCAGAGCCCAGCTCCAAGTGGGAAGGGAGAATAGCTGAAGGCATGAGACTTGAGGCAAACTCAGCTTCTGTACTAAGAAGTCCTCTCCCACTGGACAACTAGGGGCTTTGACCTATTTGGCCTCAATCAGATTACCCAAGGCCAGAAAGGGACAGTGACTCACATTGACCTGATCAGAAAGCTACAAGAATGCCTATGATAGATACACAGAATGTTTTCTTTATTTCTTCTTCTTTTTGCTTATTGGACTTCCCTGTTGTTGTTGCTTTTTATGGCTTGATTTTAGTGGTGTTTTTGGTTTGGTAATACTGTTTCTTGTTCTATTATGTCAACACCTGTATAACAGCTAGCACGATGAGATTAGGATTGATCCTCACTGTCAGCAAGTCATAAAGGAGATCCCGCTCATGAATGGGACATCAACAATCAAGTCCCAATTAAAATAGGAGAGCCCAAATAATGCACACAAGGGGAGATCCCTCAAGATACTTTCTACATAGGGTCATCCCACAAAGCCTGGGAGGCATAACTGTTCTATACAATACATAGAAACAAATACAAATAGACAGCTAAAATGGTGAGACAAAGAAACAAACCCCAAATAAAAGGAAAGGAAGAATCTCCAGAAAAAGAACTAAATGAAATGGACACAAGCAACCTATCAGACATAGAGATCAAAGTAATTGTTGTAAAGATGCTTAAGGAGCTGAGTGCACATTACAAAGAACTCAGTGGGAACTATAGCAGCATGAGGAAGGAAATAGAACCTTAACCAGACAGAAATGAAGAATAACATATCTGACATCAAGAACACACTAGAAAGAATTAAAGGTAGAATGGATGAAGCAGAGGATTGAATCAGCGATTTGGAAGACAAGGTAGAAATAAATACGCAAGTAGAACATCAAATAGAAAAAGAATGAAAAAGCAGGAAGATAGCTTAAGGGAGCTCAGAACCAATATGAAACATAACATCCACATTATAGGAATACCAGAAGGGGAAGAAGATGAGCAAGGAATAGAGAACCTCTTTCAAGAAATGACGAAAGAACATTTGACCAACCTGGTGAAATAAAATACCTACAAAGGAGTTCCCATTAGAATTTCAGCTGACTTCTTAATAGAAACACTACAGGCCAGAGGGAGTGGAATGAAGTATTCAAAGTAATGAAAAACAAGGGCATATTTCCAAAATTACTGTATCCAGCAAAGCTATCATTTAAAATTAAATATGAAATAAAAAGCTTTTCAGATTTAAAAAAAGGTTAAAGGAGTACATTACCAATAAACCAGCAATGTAAGAAATGTTAAAGAGACTGCTTTACGAAGAAAAGGAAAGAAAAAGGATTATCTGCATACAGAAAATAAAAGTAGAGGTAAATAAATACCTATCAATAAGAACCTTAGCTCATTTAGCTCAGTGGATAGAGCAATCAGCCTGTGGACTGAAGGCTCCTAGATCCGATTCCAGTCAAGGTCAAATGCCTGGGCTGAGGGCTCTATCTCCAATGTGGGGCATGCAAGAGGCAGCCGATCAATGATTCTCTCTCATCACTAATGTTTCTAAGTTTTCCACTCCCTTGCTATCTGAAATCAATCAAAATATATTAAAAATAGGTCAATAGAAAAGAGAGAGAAACCAAGATGGCAGAATAGGTGAACACCTAAACTACTGCCTTGTGTAACAATTTCAAAACTACAAAGAAAAGACAGAACAGACATCATCCAGAAACAGAGGAAAGCTGGCTTAGTGGAAATTCTACAACTAGAAGGAAAGAGAGGGGCTCATGGAGACTAAGAGGAGCTGCAAAAAGCTGAGGTACAGAGACACACGTGTGGAGAGAGCAGGTGGTGGAGTGCCTGGCTGGAGACTCCCAACTGCACTGAACCCCTTATCTGACTGCACTGAATTCTAGTTCAAGATGAGACTTATATGGGGGGAATCTGGACTGTCATAAAAAAGGAGAAGGGCACAGAAATTTAGAAGAGCCACGCAAGGCCAGAGGTCTGGGGGTGTGCACACCACTGCATGCAGAGAGGACGGACTGCTGATTGTGCCACTGGCTTTCTTTAGCAGGCGAGAGTCAGAGCCTCCCAATTGCACTGCACTCCACTTCCGACTGCACTGAACCCCAGTTTCGGGCGAGACCCTGGGGACCCAGACTCATTGGGGTCCTGGAGCGCATGAAAATCATAAAGGTATAGGTCTAGAGGCATGTGCACAAACCCATGCACACAGAGAGGGCTGCAGCTATTACCAAGAGACACTTGAGACCCAGGGGCAGCATAGGGCGGGGCTAACTGGAAGCCAAGGCTGTCTGCTCAGCCCTGAGACTCCACCCCCTCCAAGCTCAACAGAGAAGCTTTTGCAATTTTGCAAGTCTTGTATCATAAGGCTGACTCTAGCCCAGAAGTTCTTCCAGTGTAGCAAAAATGCAGAGACAAAAGAACAGATCACAAACAAAAGAGATGGAGAAAAACAAACGACTGGATATAGAGTTCAAAACCATGGTTATAAGGTTTTTCGAGAATTTCCTAGAAAAGATGGATAAATTTAGTTAGACCCCAAGAGGAGATGAAAAAGGACCAACTAGAAATTAAACATACACTGACTGAAATAAAAAAATATTATACAGAGATCTAACAGCAAACTAGAGGAACACAAGAATCAAGTCAAAGATTTGAAATATAAAGAAGTAGAAAACACTCAACTGGAAAAGAAAAAAGAAAAAGAATCCAAAATGTGAAGTTAGTGTAAGGAGCCTCTGGGACAACTTGAAGCGTACCAACATCAGAATTATGGGGGTATCAGAAGAAGAGAGAAGGCAAGATACTGAAAACCTACTTGAAGAAATATGACTGAAAATTTCCCCCACCTGGTGAAAGAAATAGACTTATAAGTCCAGGAAGCACATAGAACTCCAAACAAAAGGAATCCAAAGAGGATCACACCAAGACACATGATAATTAAAATGCCAAGAGCAAAAGACAAAGAGAGAATATTAAAAGCAGCAAGAGAAAAACAGTTAATTACCTACAAGGTAATTACCCATATGACTCTCAGCTGATTCCTCAACAGAAACTATGCAAGCCAGATGAGAGTGGCAAGAAATATTCAAAGTGTTGAATAGCAAGAACCTACAACCAAGATTACCCAGCAAAGCTATCATCCAGAATTGAAGGGCAGAAAAATAGCTTCACAGATAAGAAAAAGCTAACAGAGTTCATCACCACCAAATCACTATTATATGGAATGCTGAAAGATACTCTTTAAGAAGAGGAAGAAGAAGAAAAAGGTAAAGATAAAAATTATGAACAACAAATACATATCTATCAACAAGTGAATCTAAAAAATCAAGTGAATTAAAAATCTGATGAACAGAATAAACTGGTGAATAGAATAAAATCCGGGGCATAGAAAGGGAGTGTACTGACAATTCTCAAGGGGAAAGGGATGAGTGGGGTGTGGGGAGAGACTAGACACAAATCATACACCTATGGATGAGGACAATAAGGCTGAGGGTAAGGGCAGAGGGTGGGGTGGCAGCTGGATGGAGAGGAGTTATGGGGGGAAAATAGGAACAAATGTAATAATCTGAACAATGAAGATTTATTAAATTTAATAAATTTAAAATAAATAAAAAATAATCATTAAAAAGTCAAAAAAAATTAAAATAATCTTAAATATAAATTTATCAAGTTCTGCAGTGAAAAGGCATAGGGTGACTGAATAAGTAAACATCACCCATATCTATGCTGTATATAAGAGATGCACCTCAGAACAAAAGACACACACAGACTGAGAGTGAAGGGATGAAATAAATATTCCATGCAGATGAAAGGGAAAAAAAGCTAGGGTAGCAGTACTCCTCTCAGACAAAATAAACTACAAAACAGAGATCATAACAGGTGACAAATATAACCCTTGTAAACATATATGTACCCAATATAGGAACAACCAAATATATATTAACAAACTCTTTATGGACTTTAAGAGATAGATCAACAGCAACAGACTCATATAGTGGACTTTAACACCCTACTAATTCCACTGGATAGAATTTCCAAAGAAAAATCAACAAGGAAACAGAGGCCTTAAATGACACACTAGATTAGATGTATATAACTGATATTAATGGACATTTCACTCCAAAGCAACAGAATATACATTCTTCTCAAATGCACATGGAACATTCTCAAAGATAGATCACATTTTATGAAAACAAAACAATTCTATGCAAATTCAAGAAGATTGAAATCATATCAAGCATCTTCTCAGATCACAATGGCATTAAGTTAAAAACCAACTACCATAAAAAAAAAACCCTCCCAGTTTGGCTCAGTGGATAGAGCGTTGACCTGTGAACTGAAAGGTCCCAGGTTCGATTCCTGTCAGGGGCATGTATCTTGGTTGCAGGCACATACTCAGTAGGGGGCGTGCAGGAGGCAGCTGATCGATGTCTCTCATCGATGTTTCTAACTCTCTATCCCTCTCCCTTCCTCTCTGTAAAAAATCAATAAAATGTATTTAAAAAAAAAACAACACCTCAAATACATAGAGGCTAAATAGCAGGGAATGGGTTATCAGTGAGAGTAAGCAATAAATTAAAAACTTCCTGGAAAAAATGTATATGAACACACACACTACAAAACCTATGGGGTAGGCGAAAGCAGTCCTGAGAGGGAATTTCATAGCATTACAGGCCTACCTCAAGCAACATTACAAAGCACTAATAAACTACCTAACCCTACAACTAAATGTATTAGAAAGAGAATAGCAAGAATGTCCCAGAGGAAGTAGAAGGAAGGAAATAATAAAGATCAGCCCAAAATAAATGACAGATACAAAAAAAACCCCCAAAAACATAAAAAAGATTAGTGAATCCAAGAGCTGGTTCTCTGAAAAGACAAACAAGATTGATGAATCTTTAGCCAGACTCATCAAGAAACACAGATGACCCAAGTAAATAAAATCAGAAAGGAAAGAGACAATATAATAGCAGACACCACATAAATACAAAGGATTGTAAGCAAATACTATAACTATTTGCCAACAAACTGGACAACCTGGGTGAAATGGATAAATTCCTAGAATGATACAAATTCCCAAAACTCAATCAGAAAGAATCAGAAAATCAATATACGCCAATGACAATTGATGAAATTGAAGTAGTGATTTTAAAACTCCCAGCATATGAAAGTCCTGGTCTGAATGGATTTACAAGATGATTACCAAACATTCAAAGAAGAACTAACACCTATCTTCCTTGAAGTATTCCAAAAAAAATCAAGAGGAAGGAACACTTATAAGCTCTTTTTATGTAGCCAGCATTAATCGCATTCCAAAAACGGATAAAGACACTACAGAGAAAGAAAATTACAGGCCAATACCCTGAAGAATATACATGGTAAATCCTCAACAAAATGCTAGTAAATAGGATCTAGCAATATATTAAAAGGATCATACACTGTGATCCAGTGGAATTTATTCCAGGGATGCAAAGCTGGTACAATATTTATAAATGAATAAATGTCATACATCACATAAACTGAAAGATAAAATTCACATTATCATATCAATAGATGCAGAAAAAGCATTTGAAAAAATCATCCAGCTCCTTTTTTGATAAAAACTCCATAAAGTGGGAATAGAGGGATCATACCTCAACATAACAAAGACCATATATGTTAAATCGACAACCAATATAATACTCAATGGGAAAAACCTATTTCCCTTAAGAACAGGTACAAGACAAGAATGTCCACTTTCACCATTCTTATGCAACATAGTACTGGAAGTCCTAGACACAGGGATGAGACAAGAAATGAGATAAAAGACATCCCAATTGAAAGGGAGTAAGTAAGCCTGTCATTATTCCTAGATGACATAATATTGTACATAGAAAATCCTAAAGACTCCATCAGGAGACTACTAGATTTAATAAATGAATTTGGCAAAGTAGCAGCATTCATGATATTTTTATATTCCAACTAGTGGCCTGGTGCACAAATTCATGCACATTGAAAGGAAATTAATTAGAAGAAATCTTTTCATATCACTATTCACCCTTTCTCTATAATAGAAGTGTCAACCAAATTCACTGTCAACGACAGATGGAAACACACACGTGCAGTTGGCACCAGCGAGAGCTTTATATGCACTGCACATGTGTGAGTCCACTTAGCCTTTTGTATATATAGAATAAACTTGCTTAATTAGACCTGCTTTCTAATTTAACTATTTTTTTTCCAGCCCACTGAAGTATCCTATCTTCTCTTTCAGGTAATTATCAGCAAACAAATATCAACACAAAGCAGATTATTATTGTAGATCATACAGGGAGAACAACGGGTAAAATATTTATCTGCAGCAGTGATTGATTATATTCTGTGCAGTGAGAAAACCTGAAGTCATTTTCAAGATCCACCATTTCTTCTTTTCAGTCAGATCAAGTTTCTAAGCTTTCTAAATCTCCGTTTTCTGGCTAATGAAAATAAAATAGGTTTCTACCGAGTCTCCTATCTACCTACTCCAGGACTTCTGTTAGGATCCAATGAGATAAGGCACATGAACATGCTTCACAAACATCTCATTTAACTGTGAAATGTTTGTACCTGGCTATAAAGCAAGTCATGTTACTGGGCTGAAGAATCTGCAAGGATGCTAGTTGCTAGGAAGAAGAAGCCAAGTGTTGTTATGTGATAGCATTAACTGGACATTTAGCCTATTAGCCTTTTATATATAGATAGATAATGAACTCTCATATAGAGAAACAAACAAAAAAAAATATCCCACTTTCCATGGCAACAACAGCAACAACAAAAAGATACCTAAGAATAAACTTAACCAAGTAAGAAAAAAAAAAAAAGCATGTACTTGGGAAACTATAGGGTTTTGAAAAAAGAAGTAGAGGACAATACAAACAAATGTAAATGTATACTGTGTTCATTCATTGGTAGAATTAACAACATTAAAATATCCTTACTACCCAACGAAATCTATAGACTCATCATAGTCCCTATTAAAATACCAATGGCATATTTCAGACAACCAGAACAAATACACCAAAAATTTATATAGAACTCCCATGAAAGACTCCAAATAGCTACAGCAATCTTGAAAAAGAAGAATAAAGTTGGAGGGGTCACAATACCAGATATTAAACTATACTACAAAGCCACTATAATCAAAACAGCCTGGTACTGGCATAAGAATAGACACATAGATGAATGGAACAGAACAGAGCTCCCAAAAGTTTACCCACAACATACAATGGAGTAAAGACAGTCTCTTCAGCAAATGATGCTGGGTAGACTGGACAAACACATGCAAAGAGATTAATCTAGACCGCCAACTTACACCATTCACAAAAATAAATCCAAAATGGATAAAAGACTAAAATGTGAACCATCTTACCTAATAATAGAGAAACATGTAAATTGACCATATATCTGCCATGCCCACAGCCAATCAGAGTGAGTATGCAAATTAACCCAACAAAGACTGAGGTTAATTTGCATACATACCTGGGTCCTGGGAACCTCGTTGGCACCCAGGTCACTCCCAGCTGGCTATAGGAGGGACCAAGCCTGTGATTGGAGCCACAGGGCAGGGGGGAGCGATTCCCAAGCCTAAAGCCTGGGGCTTGGGAAGGGGCCGAGCCTGTGACCAAATGCAGACCATCCAGAAGTCAGCACTGGGTTGCCCAGCTGCATCCCTGCAACCAAACACTTACTGCTCAGGTGGCTGAGACCCAGAAAGTGAGTCAGGGTCTAATCTGAAGCCTCAATGGAAGCTGTTGATCAGTATACTTACCTATCTCTTTTTCTCCCTCTTTCTTTCTGATCTTTGCCAGCAGCCATGCTTTTCTTTCTCTCCCAGCCTCTGTGCGGGCTGCTGTTAAGCCCCGCCATTTTGAACAGGCCCAGAAATAGGCATAGGAACCAATCAATCAGAACCAAAGGTGGGTGCTGTGGGGAGCCAATGGCTGCCTACGAGGCAGGGCTTCTGACGCTGACTGGCATAGGAACTCACCAATGAGAAACAAAGGTGGGTGCTGTGGGGAGCCAATGGCTACCTAGGAGGCAGAGATTTTGATGCTGACTGGCGTAGGAACCGAACAATGAGAACCAAATCTGGGTACTGTGGGGAGCCAGTGGCTACCTAGAAGGTGAAACTTTTGACACTGACATAGGAACTGACCAATCAGAACCAAATTGGCCAGCTGAGGAGGGTATTTGGGGTGACATCAGGCCTGCAGGAGATGGCAGTTAGGGGTGATCAGGCTGGAAGGCAGAAGCAGTTAGGGACAATAAGACAGGCAGTTAGGATGAGCAGTTAGGAGACAGTGGTCCCAGATTGTTAGAGGGATGTTTGACTGCTGGTTTAGGCCCAATCCTTGGAATCAGGCCTAAAATGGCAGTCCGATATCCTTCAAGGGGTCCCTAATTGGAGAGGGTATAGGCTGAGTTGAGGGAATCCCCCCCCCTCTGTGCATGAATTTCATGCACCAGGCCTCTAGTAAAACTATAAAAATCTTAGAAGAAAACATAGCCAGTAAAGCCTCAGGCGTCTCACACATAGGAGAATATTTGTCGATACATCTCCTAGGGCAAGAGAAACAAAGGAAAAATAAAGAAATGGGACTATATCAAAATAAAAAGTTTCTGTACACTAAAAGAAACCACAATCAGAATGAAAAGGGAACCCACTGTATGAGAGAACATATTTGTCAATGATATAGCTGATAAGCGGTAATATTCAAAATATATAAAGTACTTGCACAACTCAACAAAAGGAAGACAATCTAATGGGGGGAAATGGGCAGAGGATCTGAACCAACATTTCTCCAATGAGGACATACAATTGGCCAAGAGACCAATGAAAAAATTCTCAAAGTCACTGATCATTTGAGAAATGCAAATTAGAACCACAATGTGATATCACCTCACACCTGCCAGAATGTCTAGCATCAAGAAATCAACAAAAGACAAGTGCTGGCAAGGATGTGGAGAAAAAGGAACACTTGTGCACTGCTGGTGGGATTCCAGAATGGTGCAGCTACTATGGGGAAAAGTATGGAGTCTTCTCAAAAAATTTAAAATGGACCTTCTATTTGACCTAGTGATCACACTTCTGGGAATATACCTGAAATGCCTATGAGAAATAAAATATGCACCCCTATGTTCATAGTAGCATTATTTACAATAACTAAGATTTAGAAACAGCTCAAGTGCCCATCAATAGATTAGTGAATTAAAAAAAAACTGTGGGACATTTGCACAGTCAAATACTTTACACTTGTAAAAAAGAGAGGTTTCTTACCTTTTGGGACAACATTAATGGAATTGGAGCCTACTATGCTAAATGAAATAAGACACTCTGAGAAAGACAAATATCAAATGATCTCACTTATTCATGGAATCTAATGAACAAAATGAATTGACCAAGAAAATAAGACCTGAATCATGGATGCATGGAACAGATGGACATTTCTCAATGTATGTGTGAGGTAGATGAGAAGAGATAAACCAAAGAACTTACATATTTATATACATAGTCCATGGACAGGGGAAATAAGGTAGTAAACACCTGGTGGAGTAGGGGCAAAAATGAGGGGGAAATTGATTAAATCAGTAATATTATCAACAATAAAAATATATATTGAAAAATAAAATTTAAAAAAGAAAATATATATGCTAAGCAGAAAGCATTGCAAACACAAGAATAAATGAGGAGTCAACAGGCTAATGAGTTAAAATATTGATAATAAGGACTGGTTTTATTGTCTAATCATATACAACAAAAGAAGGTAGGAATAGAACTAGAAAACATTTTTTAAATGACTCATTGCAAACTACATTTTTTTTTAGTTTTGCAATTGATAATTTTTTTATCAATGTATTACTTATGTACATATTGTCTCATTGATCCCCAACCCCACTCCTATGCATGTCCTAAACCCCAGTGTCTTGTGTCCATTGGATATGCTTATATGCATGCATACAAGTCTTTCGGTTGATCTCTATCTACCCCACTTCTCCCTGTCCTTCCCACTATAATTTGACATTCTGTTTGATGCTTTATTGCCTCTGTATCTATCTTTTTGTTCACGAGTTTATAATGTTCTCTATTATCCATAAATGAGTGAGATCAAGTGGTATTTTTCTTTAATTGACTGGCTTATTTCACTTAGCATAATGCTCTCCAGTTCCATCCAGGTTGCTGAAAATGGTAAGAATTCCTTCTTTTAATGGCAGCAAAGTATTCCATTGTGTAGATGTACCATAGTTTTCTGATCGACTCATCTGCTGACGGGCACCTAGGCTGTTTCCAAATCTTAGCTATTGTAAATTGTGCTGCTATGCACATAGGGGTGCATATATCCTTTCTTTCTTTTTTTTAATATCTTTTTTTAAAATATATTTTATTGATTTTCTACAGAGAGGAAGGGAAAGGGATAGAAAGTCAGAAACATGGATGAGAGAGAGACATCAATCAGCCGCCTCTTGCACGCCCCACACTGGAGATGTGCCCGCAAGCAAGGCACACGCCCCCGACCGGAATCGAACCTGGGACCTTTCAGTCTGACTCTATCCACTGACCCAAACCGGTTTAAGCCATATATCCTTTCTGATAGGTGTTTCTAGTTTCTTAGGATATATTCCTAGGAATGGGGTTACTGGGTCAAAGAGGAGTTTGATTTTTAGGTTTTTGAGGAAACTCCATACTGTTCTCCACAGTGGCTACACCAGTCTGCATTTCCACCAGCAGTGCACGAGGGTTCCTTTTTCTCTGCATCCTCACCAACACTTGTTGTTTGTTGATGATTGCTAAGGAGTGAGATGGTATTGTATTGTCGTTTTGATTTGCATCACTGGGATAAATAGTGACCTTGAGCATGTTTTCATATGTCTCTTGGCCTTCTGCCTTCTTTCAAAAATATTATTTTTAGATTTCTTGCCTATTTTGTTATTGGATCATTTGTATAAATTCCCTGTAGATGTTGGAGATTAATTTTTTATCAATGATAACATTTGCAACTATGTTCCCCAATACAGTGGGCTTTCTTAGTGTCTTGTTGATGGTTTCTTCTACTGTGCAAAAGCTTTTTATTGTGATGTAGTCTCATTTGTTTATTTTCTCTTTAGCTTCCATTGCCCTAGGAGCAGTATCATTGAACAAGTTCCTTCAGCATATGTCTGAGATTATTCTGCCAATGGATTCCTCTAGTATTTTTATGGTTTTATGTTTAAGTCCTATATGCATTTTGAGTTTATTTTTGTGTATGGTGTAAGTTGGTGATCTAGTTTCATTTTTTTCTATGTATCTGTCCAATTTTCCCAACACCATTTATTGAAGAGACTGTCTTGACTCCATTGTATGTTCATGCCTCCTTTGTCAAATATTAATTGAGCATAGTGATTTGCGTCCATATTTGGATTCTTTATTCTATTCCATTGGTCTATATGTCTGTTCTTTTGCCAGTCGCAAGCAGTTTGGAGAACAGTGGCTTTATAATACAACTTGAAATCTGGTATAGAGATCCCAGCTACTTTACTCTTCTTTCTCAGGATTTCTGTGGCTATTGGGGTCTTTGTTGTTGTTCCAGATGAATCGTTGGAGAGTTATTTCTAAGTCTGTGAAATATGCTGGTTGTAATTTAATGGGGAGTGCATTGAATCTATAGATTGCTTTGCGTAGTATGGACATTTTAATTATGTTGATTCTCCCAATCTATGAGCATGGTATGCTCTTCCATCTGTTTATGTCTTCCTCTATCTCTTTTTTTAGTGTCCTGTAGTTTTCCACATATAGGTCTTTTACCTCCTTAGTTAAGTTTATTCCTATGTGTCAAAATATTTTTGTTGCGATGGTAAATGGGATTTTTTTTAGTCTATCTTTCTGTAAGTTCACTATTAGTGTATAGAAATGCCATGGATTTCTTGGCGTTAATTTTGTAACCTGTTACATTACCAAATTCACTTACTAAGTCTATTAGTTTTTCAATGGAGTCTTTTGGATTTTTTATGTACAAAATCATGTCATCTGCAAATAACGACAGCTTTACTTCTTCTTTTCAAATTCAGATGCCTTTTATTTATTCTTCTTGTCTAATTGCAATGGCTAATACTTCCTGTACTGTGTTGAACAGGAGTGCTGAGAGTGGGCATCCCTGTCTTGTTCCTGTTCTTAGGGGAAATGGTTTTAGTTTTTGCCCATTGAGTATGATGTTAGCTGTGGGTTTATCATATATGGCTTTTATGATACTGAGGTATGATCTTTCTATTCCCACCTTGCTGCGAGTTTTTATCAAGAGATGGTGTTGGATTTTATAAAATGCTTTTCTGCATCAATTGATATGACTATGTGATTTTTGTTTCTCAATTTGTTTATGTGATGTATCACGTTTATTGATTTGCACATATCGCAACATCCTTGCATCCCTGGGATAAATCCTGCTTGGTGATGGTGTATCTTTCTGATGTTCTGCTGGATCCAATTTGCTAGAATTTTGTTCAGGATTTTGGCCTCTATGTTTATGAGGGATAATAGCTTGTATTTCTCTTTCATTGTGTTGTCTTTATCTGGTTTTGTTATTAGGGTGATGCTGGCTTCAGAGAAGGAGCTTAGAAGTGTTCCTTATTAACTTTTTTGGAATAGTCTGAGAAGGATAGGTTTAAATTCTTCCTTGAATGTTTGGTAAAACTCCCCTGTGTAGCCATCTGGCTCTGGGCTTTTGTTTGCTGAAAGCTTTTTGATGACTGCTTCAATTTCTTCCATAGTTATTGGCATATTGAGATGTTTACATTATTCCTGATTGAGTTTTGGAATATATTTTTCTAGGAATATGTCCCTTTTCTCCAGGTTTTCCAGTTTGTTGGAATAGAATTATTCATTGTATTTTTTAACATTCCTTTGTATTTCAGTAGGGTCTTGTTATTTCTCCTCTTTTATTTCTGATTTTGTTTATTTGGATCATCTCTCTTTGCTTATTTGTGAGCATAGCCAGAGTTTTATCAATCTTGTTTATCCTTTCAAAGAACCAGGTCTTGGTTTTGTTGATCTTTTGTATTGTTTCTTTGGCCTCTATGTCATTTTTCTCCACTCTAATCTTTACTATTTCCTTCCTTCTGTTTGCAGTGGGCTTTTCTTGTTGCTCTCTTTCTAGCTCTTTGAATTGTAGGTTTAGGTAATTTATTATGATTGTTTCTTGTTTCTTGCAGTAGGCTTTTAAAGCTATGAACTTCCCTCTCAAGACTGTTTTCATTGTGTCCCATAAATTTTGAATTGTTGTCTTTTTATTTTCATTCGTTACCATGATGTTTTTTTATTTCTTCCTTTATCTCTCTGGCTACCCGTTCATTGTTTACTAGCATGCTGTTTAGTCTCCATGTGTTTGATTTCTTTGTATTGTTTTTATTATAGTTGATTTCCAGTTTTATGCCACTGTGATCTGAGAAGATATTTGATATGATTTCTGTCTTGAATTTGAAGAGACTTTGCCTATGACCCAGCATATAGTCTATCTTTGAAAATGACCCATGTGCACCGGAGAAGAATGTATATTCTTTGGCTTTGGGGTAAAATGTTCTGAAGATGTCAATTAATTCCATCTGGTCTATTGAGTCATTGAGGATTGATGTTTCTTTGCTTATTTATTGTTTAGAGGATTTATCCAGTGGTGATAGTGGGATATTAAAGTCTCCTACTATGATTATATTACTATCAATCTCTCCTTTGATATCTTCCAGGAGTTTTTTTTATGTATTTGGATGCTCCTATAATGGGTGCATATATATTTACCAGAGTTATTTGTTCTTGTAGAATTGCTCCCTTTAATATTATGAAGTGATCTTCCTTATCTCTTGTTGTATTCTTCACTTTAAGATCAAATTTTTCAGATATAAGTATTGCTATCCCAGCTTTTTTCTTTTCCATTTTCCTGAAAATACTGTTTTCCATCTCTTCACCATTAGTCTGTGTGTGTCTTTTTTTCTGAGGTGGGTCTCTTGTAGACAGCAGATATATGGGTCATGTTTTCTTATCCAATCTATTACCCTATGTCTTTTGATTGGAGCATTTAATGCATTTACATTTAACATTATTATTCATAGATACTTATTTGTTGCCATTTTTATTCTTTACCTCTCTATTCCTTCTTCGCTTCCTGTTTCTTTTCTTTTCTTTTTTTATAGCTGACACTTTAGCATTTCTTGCATTGCTGGTTTGGAGGTAATAAATTCCCTTTGTCTTTTTTTTTTTGTCTGTGAAGCTCCTGATTTCTCCTTCAGTTTTGATTGATAGCCTTGCTGTGTACAGTGTTCTTGGATTCAGACCCTTCCTTTGCATGACTTTGTATATTTCATTTCATTCCTTCCTGGCCTGAGGAGTTTCTGTTGGGAAATAAGTCACTAGTCTGATGGGAGTTCCTTTGTAGATAACTTTCTGTCTCTCTGGCTGCTTTTAAGATTCTTACTTTGTTGTTGGTGTTTGACAGTTTAATTATATTGTGCCTTGGTTTCTGTCTTTTGGGATTCATTTTGCTTGGGACTCTGTGAGCTCCTTGGTTTTGTGTGGAATTTTTTTCCCCCCATATAACAGGGAACTTTTCTGTCATTATTTCTTCAAACAGGTTTTCTATTCCTTTCTCATTTTCCTCTCCTGGTACTCCTATTATGCAAATGTTGTTTTCTTTCGTGTTGTCCTAAAGTTCCTTTGGTTTTCCCCCTGCTTTTTAAATTTTTTCTATAATCTGCTCTACTTGAGTATTTTTTCCTACCTTGTCTTCTAGCTCACTGATGTGGTCCTCTGCTTCTTCTAGTCTACTTTTCTAGTCTACTTTTGATGCTTTCTATTGAGTTCTTTATAGCAGTGATGTCATTTTTCATTTCTTCTTAGTTCCTCTTTGTTTCCTCTTGGTTCTTACCCATATTGTAGAATTTGTCTTTCATTCTTTTCAGCCACCTTATGACCATTTCTCAGAATTCTTTCTCTGGCAGCTTGCTTGCCCCCATTTCATTTACTTCCTTTTTTTGGTGATGCCTGCTTTTCTTTCATATGCAGGCTGTTTCTTTGTCTCCCCTTGATCTCTATTCTCTGGGTATCTGGTTATGTAGTTCTCCCTTTCCTGTGTTGATTTACAGGCACAAAATACAACACAACCAGGTACAATGCACAAAGCACTGAACAGAAATGTATTCATGATATTAATAGCCACAAATAAACGTGACCACCAGTGAGGAACAAATTAGGGTATAGGAGAGAAAGAAGAAGAGAGAATAGAGGAAAAATAAAGAAAAGAAAGGAGTACTGAAATAAAATTAGGAGAGGGGAGAAAAAAATAAAAAAGTAAGAGAAAAATGAAAGAGGATAAGAAAGAGAAGGGGAACAAGTGATATATATGGGCAGAAAACTCCAGTAGAAGAGCCACAAATCCCCACAAATGCCAGCAATAAGGACCTAGGGATTAATACATACTACAAACAACAACTAATATCAAGAGAGGTGAGGAAAAACAGAAGTAAAATCAAACAAACAAACAGAAAAAACAAAGCAAACAATGAAACAAAACAAACAAAAGGGATAAATAAAACAATCTCACAAAAAAGTATAAAATATTGATATAATCAACATTCAAGCGAAACACAACAAAAGGACAGAGACAGAATGATTTTTTAGATAATGAAGACTGAGAAAAGGGAGGTGTGTATGAACTTGGAGCAGGGCATTAGAAATTAGATATGTAAGTAGGCTGAAATTTTAACAGGGAGTAAAAAGAATAGGGAAAATCTGAAGTAGGAAAAGGGTAAGAGAAACAGGATAACAAAACGGAAAAATTAGGAAAAGACTGATGGCTTAAAGGTGGAGTTGAGATAGAATAAAATAATTCTAAAGGTAAGATGATAATAGAATATAGAACTCTAATCCCAAAGTAAAATAAAGAGAAAATAAAATGACACTTTTTTTCAAAAAAGTATAATAGTAGTAGTAACAATGCTGATTAAAAATAAAAATGTAATAATTAAAAAGGTAAAATCAAGTGAGGAATAAAGAAAAAACAGTTTCTTAAGTAAAAGATTAAAATAAAAAGTAGAATGTGCAGTAGTGAAGGTCATTCACTTCCTCTATTATTCTGTTTGGCATGCCAGTTTACCAGTCAAGCAGTATTGCAGTTTCCTGGGTTCCACTGGTGGTCAGTATTGTAAGCCAGTTCTGATTTTTAAGCAGGCAGTGTTTCTTAATCTTTTTATTCTTCTATTTGTGATTACACAAGAATCAATTTTTGAGTCAGCCCCTGAGTGGCAGTGTTTCTGGATTAACCTCTGAGACTATATGTCCTCTCTAGCCTGTGCTTAGATCCTGCTTTTTCT
Source organism: Lasiurus borealis (assembly GCA_004026805.1). Classification (NCBI taxonomy): domain Eukaryota; kingdom Metazoa; phylum Chordata; class Mammalia; order Chiroptera; family Vespertilionidae; genus Lasiurus; species Lasiurus borealis. Next base: position 19,143 of record PVJN01013302.1, on the reverse strand, counting down.
GTGGCACTCAATACCAGTTTGTGGGGGTGGGCTGCCCCGGAGCTGGTTCTCCGACGGTCACTCCCCTCTCTGATCTCCAGGTTCCAGAAAAACAATCTGCAGGTTCCCCTGCAGTCTTCCAGTGTGTCCCCAACTGGGTGATCCTATGTATTGGACTTGGCCATCAGAAGAGGAAAGAGCGCAAGTCTGCGCCGTCCCCCTTCCCTGCTCTTGTCCAAGCAGCCGGCACACTTTAATAACTCCCAGGCTGTCCTTCTGCGTCAGATCAAGATGGGTTGCTTTCTAGAGATTCCCCTCTGTTAGCAGCTCTGAAGAGCCCCTTCCATATTCAAATATGAAGCCAGCCCCAATAGCCACGGATTTCTCTAGGTGCAGACTTCCCCAGATCCTCCAGCTCCCATAGTGCACACACTTCTCTGTCTTGTGAGACCAGAAACTTCACCTAATCTCAGGCAAAATATGACCTTTCTGTGTGGAGTGTAGAGCTTCTTTGAAGCTGAGTGTTTGTGTCAATTGGGGACCAATGTTCTGGGGCTCGTAGCTGTTTGGTGGGTGCTGCAGTTATAGATTTTCAGGCTCCTGATAACATCAACTTCCCTCTTCAAGATGGTGCAGTCTCCATGTCCAAGCTGGTGGCTTTGGGAGAAAAACCCAGCAGCAGTGAGGGCTGCCTGGTTAGGGGAGCCTTGTCCAGCACTCTCCCACCTTTTCCTGAAGTAAAGCTGTCCCTTTACTCGCCAATAGCCACTCCCAGTGCAACCCTCAGCTGTTCTCTCTCTCTGCTCAGTGACAAGGCTCGGGACACATCCATCTGTTCGGCCACCATTTTTTTCCTCCTTGAACTAGAAAACTTGCTGTATGTCATTTATAACCTGTCTATTTCCAAAACCGGATTTGTGGTAGCCTCTAAAAATTAATTCCTGCTAAAATTAATTTGGATAAGAATTCGGGAGTTTAAACATTTCATACTGTGAAGGTATTTGTTTCCTTCTCATGTCTGCCTCTTACCAGGTATGGTACAGAGTTGTGGCACTTGTATTTTGTTTATCCTCAAGTAGTAGTTTTTTTGAAATATAATAATTTGTCTTTTTACTGTTTTTCTCTAGGGATTTTTAGCTCCTGGAGAAATTGATCCCCTGAATCGTAGGTTTTCAATGGTACCAAAGCCAGATGTTGTGGTTCAAGGTATGTATTTTTATTCACAGCATCAGAAGCTATATTAAAGATCTGATTTGGCTAGTAAATAATAATTTTATTAATTTTTTAAAAATATTTTTGTATTGATTTTAGAGAAAGGAAGAGAAAGATAGAAACATCAATGATGAGAGAGAATCATCCATCAGCTGCCTCTTGCTCCCCTTCTAATGGGGATAGAGCCCACATCCAGTAATGTGCCCTGACCAGGAATCAAATCATGACTTCCTAGTTCTTGGTTCTATACTGAACCACTGAGCAGCTGGCCAGACTTTATTCTTTTTTTTTTAAGATTTATTAATTGTTTATACATATCTCCCCATTACCTCCCCTCCCTCCCAGGCATACCCCAACACCCCAGTGTCTATGTTCATTGGTTATGCTTATATGCATGCATACAAGTCCTTTGATTGATCTCTTATCTAGCTCACCTAACTTTAATCTTCCTGCTGTAATTTCACAGTCTGTTTGAAGCTTTACTGCCTCTGTATCTATCCTTTTGTTCATCAGTTTATAATGTTCTTTATTATCCACCAATGAGTGAGATCATGTGATGCTTCTCCTTCATTGACTGGCTTATTTCACTAAGCATAAGACTCTCCAGTTCCAACCAGGTTGCTGCAAATGTTAAGAATTCCTTCTTTTTAATGGCAGCATAGAATTCCATTGTGTAGATGTATCACAGTTTTCTGATCCACTCATCTGCTGACGGGCACCTAGGCTGTTTCCAAATTATAGCTATTGTAAATTGTGCTGCTATGAAGATAGGGATGCATAAATCCTTTCTGATGGATGTTTGTAATTTATTAGGATAAATTCCTAAAAATGGATCTCCCATTTGACCTTGGGATTACAGGGTCATGTGGGAGATCCATTTTTAGTTTTTTGAGGAAACTCCATATTGTTCTCCACAGTGGCTGCACCAGTCTGCATTCCCATCAACAGTGCACAAGGGTTCCTTTTTTTTCCGAATCCTCGAAAACACTTGTTGTTTGTTGATTTGTTGATGATTTCCATTCTGACAGGTTGGAGATGGTATCGCATTGTCGTTTTGATTTGCATCTCTCAGATGATTAATGACTTTGAACATGTTTTCATGCGTCTCTTGGCCTTCCTTCTGTCGTCTTTCAAAAAGGTTCTATTTAGGTCCGTTGCCCATTTTCTTATTGAATCGTTTATCTTCCTTTTATTAAGTTGTATAAGATGGCTGTAGATTTTGGAGATTAAACCTTTATCAGTGATAACATTTGCAAATATGTTCTCCCATACAGTGGGCTTTTTTGTTGTTTTGTTGATGGTTTCTTCTGCTGTGCAAAAGCTTTTTACTTTGAGGTAGTCCCAGTTGTTTATTTTTTCTTTAGCATCCATTGCCTTTGGAGCAGTATCAGTGAAGAAGTTCTTTCCGCATGTATCTGAGATTGTGCTGCCTGTGGATTCCTCTAGTATTTTTATGGTTTCCCTTCCTAATGTTTAAGTCCTGTGTCCATTTTGAGTTTATTTTTGTATTTGGTGTAAATTGGTGGTCCAGTTTCATTTTTTTGCATGTATCTGTCCAATCTTCCCAACACCATTTATTGAAGAGGCTATCTAGGCTCCATTGAATGTTCATGCCTCCTTTGTGAAATAGTAGTTGAGCATAGTGGTTTGGGTGGATATCTGGGTTCTCTATTCTATTCCATTGGTCTATGTGTCTGTTCTTGTGCCAGTACCAGGCTGTTTTGAGGACAGTTGCTTTGTAGTATAGCTTGAAATCTGGTATTGAGATCCCACCAACTTTATTCTTGTTTCTCAGAATTGCTTTAGCTATTCGTGGTCTTTTTTTTTGTTCCAGATGAATCTATGAAGAGTTCTTTCTAGGTCTGTGAAATATGTCGTTGGTATTTTAATGGGTAGTGCATTGAATCTGTAGATTGCTTTGGGTAGTATGGACATTTTAATGATGTTGATTCTCCCAATCCATGAGCATGGTATGCTCTTCCATCTGTTAACATCTTCCTCTATCTCTTTTTTCAGTGT
>PVJN01013302.1:0-15833 GCA_004026805.1 Lasiurus borealis | reverse complement strand
GGTGCAATGGTAAATGGGATTACTTTTTTAGTTTCTCTTTCTGTAATTTCACTATAAGTGTGTAGAAATGCCACAGACTTTTTAGCATTAATTTTGTATCCTTCTACATTGCCGAGTTCATTAATTAAGTCAATTAGTTTTGGAAAGGAGTCTTTTGGGATTTTTACGTACAATATCATGTCATCTGCAAATAAGGACAGCTTTACTTCTTCTTTTCCAATTTGGATGCTTTTTATTTCTTCTTCTTGTCTAATTGCAATGGCTATTACTTCCAGTACTATGTCGAACAGGAGAGGTGAGAGTGGGCATCCCTGTCTTGTTCCTGTTCCTAGGGGAAATGGTTTTAGTTTTTGCCCATTGAGTATGATGTTAGCTGTGGGTTTATCATATATGGCTTTTATGATGTTGAGGTATGATCCCGCTATTCCCACTTTGCTGAGAGTTTTTATCAAGAAAGGGTGTTGGATTTTGTCTAATGCTTTTTCTGCATCAATTGATATGACTATGTGATTTTTATCTCTCAATTTGTTTATGTGATGTATCACATTTACTGATTTGCGGATATTGTACTATCCCTGCATTCCTGGGATGAATCCTGCTTGGTCATGGTGGATGATCTTTCTGATGTACTTCTGGATCCAATTTGCTAGAATGTTGTTGAGGATTTTGGCATCTATGTTCATGAGAGATATTGGCCTATAATTCTCTTTCATTGTGTTGTCTTTATCTGGTTTTGGTATTAGGGTGATGCTGAAGGTGTTTGGAAGTGTTCCTTCTTCTGGAATGTTTTTGAATATTCCGAGGAATATAGGTTTTAATTCTTCCTTGAAAGTTTGGTAAAACTCTCCTGTGTAGCCATCTGGTCCCTGGCTTTTATTTGCTGGAAGCTTTTTGATTACTGCTTCAATTTCTTACATAGTTATTGGACTATTGAGATGTTTGGCTTCCTTCTCATTGAGTTTTGGGAGGTTATATTTTTCTAGGAAAAGATCCATTTCTTGCAGGTTGTCCAATTTGTTGGAATAGAGTTGTTCATAGTATTTTTTAACAATCCTTTGTATTTCTACAGGGTCTGTTGTTATTTCTCCTCTTTCATTACTGATTTTGTTTATTTGGATCTTCTCTCTTTGCTTCTTGGTGAGTCTGACTAGAGGTCCATCCAACTTGTTTATCCTTTCAAAGAACCAGCTCTTTGTTTTGTCGATCTTTTGAATTGTTTCGTTGAACTTTTGAATTGTTTCTTTGGTCTCCAAGTTGTTTATCTCCACTCTGATCTTCACTCTTTCCTTCCTTCTGAGTACACTGGGATTTTCTTGTTGCTCTTGTTCTAGCTCTTTGAGTTGTAGGTTTAGGTAATTTATTACCATTCTTTTTTGTTTTTTGCAGTAGGCTTCTAGGGCTATGAACTTCCCTCTCAAGACTGCTTTCACTGTGTCCCATAAATTTTGTATTGTTGTGTTGTCATTGTCATTTGTTGCCATGATGTTTTTTATTTCTTCTTTGATCTCTCTGGTTACCCAGTCGTTATTGAATAGCATGCTGTTTAGTCTCCCTATGTTTGATTTCTTTCTATTGTTTTTATTATAGTTGATTTCAAGTTTTATGCCACTGTGGTCTGAGAAAATGCTTGATATGATTTCTATCTTTTTGAATTTGAAGAGACTTTTCTTATGACCCTACATATGATCTATCTTTGAAAATGACCCATGTGCACTGGAGAAGAATGCATATTCTGTGGCTTTGGGGTAAAATGTTCTGAAGATGTCAATTAATTCCATCTGATCTAGTGAGTCATTTAGGATTGATGTTTCTTTGCTGATTTTTTGTTTAGAGGATTTGTCCAATGGTGACAGTGGGGTATTAAAGTCTCCTACTATGATTGTATTGCTGTCAATCTCTCCCTTAATATCCTACAAGAGTTTTTTTATGTATTTAGGTGCTCCTATATTGGGTGCATATATGTTTACCAGAGTTATTTTTTCTTGTTGGATTGTTCCCTTTAGTATTATGAAGTGGCCTTCTTTATCTCTTGTTATGTCCTTCAATTTGAGATCTAATTTGTCACACATAAGTATTGCAACCCCAGCTTTTTTTTTTTCATTTCCATATGCCTGAAATACCATGTTCCATCCCTTCACCCTCAAGCTGTGTGCATCTCTTTTCCTGAGGTGGGTTTATTGCAGACAGCAGATATATGGATCATGTTTTCTTATCAAATCGGTTACCCGATGTCTTTTGATTGGAGCATTTAATCCATTTACACTTAAAGTTATTGATAAGTACTTATGTGTTGCCAGTTTTATCCCTTACCCCCAAGTTCCTTCTTCGTTTCCTCTTTCTGTTTATTACAGCAGACCCTTTAACTTTTCTTGCATTGCTGGTTTGGTGGTAATATATTCCCTTAGTCCTTTTTTTTCTGTGAAGCTTTTGATTTCACCTTCTTGGATTCAGACCCTTCCTTTGCATGACTTTCTATATTTCATTCCATTCCCTTCTGGCCTGACGAGTTTCTGTTGAGAAGTCAGTAGCTAGTCTTATGGAGGTTCCTTTGTAGGTAACTTTCTGTTTCTCTGTGGCTGCTTTTAAGATTCTTACTTTGTTGTCGGTGTTTGCCAATTTAATTATAATGTGCCTTGGTGTCGGTTTGTTTGGGTTCATTTTGCTTGGGACTCTGTGAAATTTTCTGTCATTATTTTCTGTCATTATTTCTTCAAACACGTTCTCTAATCCTCGTTCATTTTCCACTCTTTCTGGAACCCCAATTATGTGGATGTTGTTTTGTTTCCTGTTATCCCAAAGTTTCCTTAGACTCTCCTCTTGCTTTTTAACTTTTTTTTTCTAGAAACTGCTGTACTTGGGTATTTTTTCCTACCGTGTCTTCTAGCTCACTGATGCGGTCCTCTGCTTCTTCCAGTCTACTTTTGATGCTTTCTATTGAGTTCTTTATAGCAGTGATGTCATTTTTCATTATTCTTGTTTATTCTGCACCTCATCTAGTTTCTTCTCCATTTCTTCTTGCTGCTTCTTCATCTCCTCTTGGGTCTTCTTCATTTCCTCTTGGCTCTTACTCAAATTGTCGATTTTGTCTTCCATTCTTTTCATCCACCTTATGATCATTTCTCTGAACTCTTTATCTGGCATGCTTATTTCTGCTTCTATTTTGTTTACTTCCTTTTCTGGTGAAACCTGCCTTTCTGTCTTATGTGGGCTGTTTCTTTTTCTGCCTATGGTCTTTCTTCTCTGGGTGTCTCGTTATGTAGTTCTCTCTCCTACGTTGCTTGAAAGGCACAAACTACATCACGACCAGTTACAGCACACAGGGCACTTTCGGTGTGCTCTGTGGATCTCTGATTCCGCCGCATGTCTGCGCCAATTGGAGAGTGGAGTTCTGGGTCACCGGGTCCCTGGATGTTCGATGGGTGCCCCAGCCGCTGGCTTCAGACCGCCGCAGACATCCACCTCCCTCTGCAAGTTGGTGCGGTCTCTGCCCAGACTTTATTCTTTATCATGTATTTTATAAGGGTTCAAAAAGTATAAAATGTATGTGGTTCTCTTTCTTTTCAAAATTACTATTAATCTTAATTTTGAACAAATACTTATCAAATGATGTTATTTGATACTTCCTTACTTCCGGAAGCACTTTTCATCATCATGATATTTTAGCCTCCTGATTATATCTGCTTTCTTTTTGAGCATTCTTTCTGTGTTTTTTCTGCTATTACTCCTTTCTTCTCATATCCTCCTAATGGTTGTGTATTTAGTCTTATATTACTGTCTTTCAGGATTTACACCCTGTGTAAGGGCTGCCTCTTTCATAATAAAGTTGTTTATATGGCTTCACTTATTGCCTCCAAACCTTTACTTTTTGTTCCTAACAATCATCAATAATGTTAAGGTACTGCTGAGACCGGTTTGGCTCAGTGGATAGAGTGTCGGCTTGCGGACTGAAAGGTTCCGGGTTCGATTCCAGTCAGGGGCATGTACCTTGCTTGCGGGCACATCTCCACTGTGGGGCGTGCCGGAGGCGGCTGATCAATGTCTCTCTCTCATCGATGTTTCTGACTTTCTATCTCTCTCCCTTCCTCTCTGTAAAAAATCAATAAAATATATTTTTAAAAAATGTTGAGGTACTTATTCTATAAAAAACACTGGGCTAAGTTTTAAGGTATTATGAATTCTAGTCCAAATACCTATAAAATATCTTTATCACTTCCACTTCAAATGCAAACCTTGTCTCCATCCCCTTATATGACCTCTCCCAAGAAATGCATATCTTTCTACTTTCCTTATCTGTCTCAATTACTGCACTGCTATCGTAATCTCTTAGGGTAGAAAGTTTGAATTGATTTTTGGCTCTCCAATAACACAATCTAAGTCTCTGTGAACCTTCTCTGAAAGGTCTCCAGTCACTTGACTTTAAGGTTGGTTAATATGCAAAATAATCTCGTGTGTGTTCTAAACTTTCTTATACATGACACCTATGTGGGCCTATAGGTAGTCTTTGCTTATCAATGTATATAGAAAACATAATGAAAAAAAAAAAAAGGATCATTCCTCTTCCCCTTCCATGAGAAAGCTTGTTTTCCTTTGAGGCTTATGCCTTTGGCTATGCTGATCTCCTGGTTGCTGTAATTCATTCATTGACAACATTGATGCTTGGCTCCCAGCCTTCTTCTCTAGCTCCTATAGTGCTAGATTTCAGCATTAGAGTACCCTCAAACATTTTAGCTTCAAATTGCTTTGATATACATAGCCCTACTAACATTTCCTTCCACCTCTACTTTAGCCACTCAGTTTGAAGAGCAAGGACAAGACATTAGAACCACCTCAGATATTTTCCACTTCAAAAAATCCCCATCTCCAGTTATAGTTACATATTATTTGTTTTATTTTTTCTCCCATTACACTTGTCTCTATTTTCTTCTAATTTGCCTTGTCCTATCTCTTGGTTGATCATCTGAATATTTTAAGCATCACTGTACCATACTTCTACTACACCCACCAGAAAAATCATAGCTCCAGATCAATCTTGCAATCAGCATTTACCTGGTCTACTAAAGTTACTAGAAAAAATTCATACAAATGAACAGAGTGATAGCACTGTAAATCCATGGTCCCCAACTAAGCTAGATCCACAGTGCCTTGTTCTTATTCTTAGCCAGCATTTTCACTCTTCTCAACCACTATTCCAAACCTTCTCTTTTCAACACCACCTCTTGAATTCAGTCTCATTTTTTGGTCTTCTACTTAATGCTGGATAGTCTTTGTAAGTTTACCACCCTCCCCCCACACCACAATCTTAATTATATCTTCACCCATCCTTCCCTCTAGTCTCAGAAAAGGTGTCTTTTCTCATCTTCAAGGCCAACTTTTTTCCCTGATGCTTGATTCTATTCTCTTCCTTAGCCTTCTTAAAATACTACCCTTTAATCTTCAAAACAAAATTTAGTTGGTTCTGTTTTTTAGTCCATTGACATGTTCATCTCCCTCTAGTCATTCTCTCCTCCCTTTCTCATCCAAACTTCCCCTTCTTTTTATTTCATTCATTCTGCAATCCCTTATAGTAGCTCATTACTCCTTGGAAAATTATTTTTGCTTAAGTTATTACCAAACTCAGTAGATCATTTTTAATTCATATATTAGTTGATCTTTATGTTTCATTTATTGTTTATCTTTTTGGACACTCTTAACTCTCCTGTGATATCATACTCTCTTAGTTCTCCTTCAACTTAATTTTTTCACATTTTTCTTTCATTCTGGGCTTTCTTCTTTTCTTTGCCCCCTAGTTGTTGTTCTTCCTGGGAGTTCTTTCTGTAGACCACTGTTCCTCTAATTGACAGAAGAAACAGCATAGACAAAGGTTCAAGGGCAACTAAGAACAATGTTCTTGTCTCTCAGGGTCCTCCTATTTCAAACATTTTTTTTCTTTTTCCGTCCCCTCCTTCCCTCTCAGAAGATGACCTCACCTCCTATGACAAAGAAAATATAAGCCATGAGATAAAAAACCCTCATTCCTACCTCAGGCTTTTCTTTATCTGCTCCCTTCTTATATGTTGCAGTTTCTCATGGTTGTAGTCCAGGTTCTCTTATCTTCTTTATATATTCTCCTTGACCCATCTCATCTCCTTTTATGCTAATACTCTTTAATTTATGTAGGTGTCCTTTAAGAAAGCCACACTCAGATGTCTCACATGCACTTTTAAACTCAGCACAGCTAAAATTAATCAGCTGACTCCTCCTCTTCCTACATCACTAATGCCTGCTTTTCTCCCTATGTGCCTGTGTCATTAGATAGCACAATATTCTCCCAGTTACACACACAAGTACTTGGAGAATCATTTTCTATATCTCTTCCTATCTCATCTCCTAAAGAAGCCAATTAACAAGTCCTAGTTTCTCTACTTCCTAAATAATTGTAAAATCCATGTAGTTCTCTCCAGTGCTAATGGCATGATTCTAATATATAGTAATAAAAGCATAATATGCTAATTAGACTAGATGTCTTTTCAGACGACCTTCTGGATGAAGGTGGAGCTGCAAGGGAAGCCCAGGTCCAAGGTACAAGAGGGAAACCAGTGCTGGCAGCCAGGGGAAGAAAGGCCTACTCTTGCACAAATTTCATGTATCAGACCTTTAGTCTATAAAAGACTTCAGTCTAAGCCCACTATAATCTATTACTTTATTCTGTAATCGTCAACATGAACATATTCTTTTTAAGATGTAGATATGTATATGTCATTACCCTGATTCAACTCTGCAGGGGCTTCCCTTTGCCAACCTCCTTAACATGGCTTACCAGACTCTTTATGATCTGGTTGCTGAATCTATCCCAAGTATCCTTTCTCACTACTGCCCTTTCATACTCCATGCTACTCCTGTAAGAACTTTTTATAATTCCTAGATCTGCATTGTTCTTAGTTGCCCTTGAACCTTTGTCTATGCTGTTTCTTTTGTCTGGAACAATTTCTCCCTTACTTTTACCTTCACCTTTATCAGATTAAGTCCTATTCATCCTCTAGCTGGATACAATGTCAATGTCATTTTCTTCAGAGATCATGTCCATCTTTGTATCACTAGCATTTGTTAGTGGCTAGTAAATGGTACCAAAAAAAAAAAAACACAAAACATTTTCTAAATGTTTTATAAAACATCAAATAAACAAAAAGCTGAGTTGTTGGGGGTTGAAACCATTCCTGGGGCCCCAGAGTGTTGTTCAGATGCTTCTCCTTCAGTCTCCTCTACTCCTGCTACCAATTGCATTGCCCAGTTTAGACCCCATGAGGCTCAGTAGAATGTAGTTCAAAAATCATTACCCAAGAATAAAGTTTTTAAAAATACTTAAAGTGACACATATGCCCTCCATTATGTTTGCCTTTTTAGATTTTTTTTTTTGCCACTTTATAGGTACTTTATGCTATGGCAATATTGAAGTGCATGTAGTTCCACTGTGCCTCTCCTCCCCAACACAACCACATTCTTTGTCATTTCTATGCTTTATGATCATTCTGGATCTTGTACCTAAAATGACTTTCCCTTTCCTAGTTTCTTCTTTCTCTGGCTAACTTATTCATTCCTTCAAATTCACTTTAAATAACTCTTTAGGTAAGCTCTTTCTGAAACTACTTCCTGCCAATCCCAGATTAGGTATCACTCTTGGGTGGTTTAATGTTTTGTATATACCTCTATTTACCTAGCAGGTTATTTTAGAATCAGTTTATGTGCATGTAACTTTCATTACACTATGTATTGTTAAGGGAGAGAATAATTTATTCATTTCTAGATCCCTAGTGCCAAGCATAGTACCTCATCCATTTATGTGCATCATAAATGTTTATTAATGAAAGAATGGGTGACCACATGTGCTCCCCTGGATTTTTCTCAGCCTATTATCATTCTTCCTCTGTATATGTTCCCTGGATAATCTTTGTTCTCTTCATGTTTCCAATAAATTCAATAAAAATTTAAAAAATAAGTAATCAAGATGATGTTATATCCAGGGACCTCTGTAATATCCATATTCTGCATATCCTGACTCAGACCACAGCAACACTACACCATAATGTTCCCAGACTTGAAAAATACACAAAATATAATGGCAAAGGAAAGCTAAGTATCACTCTGTTAACTAGGCTTTTGCTACAACAAAAACTCAACATAAAGAATACTGGTAAGCCAAGACCGGTTTGGCTCAGTGGATAGAGTGTCGGCCTGCGGACTGAAAGGTCCCAGGTTTGATTCCTGTTGGGGGCATATACCTTGCTTGCGGGCACATCTCCACTGTGGGGCGTGCAGGAGGCAGCTGATCGATGTCTCTCTCTAATTGATGTTTCTGACTTTCTATCTCTCTCTCTTCCTCTCTGTAAAAAAATCAATAAAATATATATTAAAAAAAAAAAGAATACTGGTAAGCTGGAATGAACCAAGTGGTACCTTCATTTTCCCATTATCCCAATTCAACACATATACCATCACTAGTGGAACAGGAATCGGGTGCATATTTGTTCCTGGTACTTAGCGTCAAATATCTGTCTCATAGAGGGAGAGTAAACAGAAGAGCCAGGGAGCTGGTCTGGTCTCCTCCTTTGTAAGTACAATGACTACATCAGAGGCATGACTGTAAGAGGAACAAAATGGAGCTGTCCAGGCTTGGCAGGATCTGAGTCTAGAAAAGTATTTAACCCTACTTCCCCCCACAGCTCTGCAAAAAATAAAATAATAATAATAATAATAACCACACACAATTTAAACTGTCATACCTCAATTCTTTATTTTCAGTTTACCTTGCCTTTTACCATTCTTTAGCTATAAAGCAATTCTTATTAGTGTATTCTTATTAGTGTCTTCTTTATTACACTTGTAATCCTAGCCTTAGTCTTAAGGATATGAATATGAGAGAGTCTTGGGGAATTAACTTTCACCAAAGCTATAACACACCACATGTTAGAATTTTTCCTATTTAATCATGAAACCCCAGATATAAAGAGGGTGTGGCATTCTCTCGGAACACATGAATACTTGACCAAAAACCAGAATATGATACTCTGGTCGAGAAATATTTTTTCCTTTGCCATTTAGATAATAATCATTATGTACCTAACATGATAATTGTTTCATGAAGGTTCCCCAATAATTATTAATTTCCTCTATTTTCCTTTCTCTTCCCTTCCAAAAAATTATGTGGCTTGAGAAATTTTTAAATTCTTACTGAAGTAAAATTTCTGTGGATCTCATCTTTCTTTCTTACAGTTTCCATTCTAGCTGAGACAGAAGAAATTAAGGCAATTTTAAAGGACAAGGGAATTGATGTGGAGACCATTGCTGAGGTGTACCCCTTCAGAGTACAACCGGCTCGTATTCTCAGCCACATTTATTCCAGCCTAGGTAAGGAGATTGAACAGTTTGTTAGAATTAGAGCAGTACTTCATACAAGCCAGGGATTCTTTCATTTTTATTTTTATCTTTATCTCATATTGATTTATTAAACTGGATCTTAGAAAGGATTTTGAGTTTCTGAAATTTAAGTTTCTAACCCTATAGATACTGAGCAGGCTTGATCATTTTAGCTGTATTTTCTGAACTCTTTGGTACATATGGTGTGACTGTTACAAGGCAATATTGTATCTTTATTCAAAGTGTGTGCTTAACTAACATGTTCTCTCCTTTCTTGGAACCTATATTTCTGTTTTGAATACATGCTAATTTTACATAGAGTAGTAGCCAAATAACTTGTGTTTAGGTCTTTTATACTTAGTCATGTAATGAATTGGTTGACAATATTTAAAAAATTCTATTTCTTGTTTTTGCAAAGTATATTTTATTTATTTTATTTTATTGTTTAAAGTATCACATATAGTATTGCATATGTCTTCTTTTTCTCCATAGATCTCCGCTCACCCCGGCCAGATCCACCCTTCCCCAATACATGCCCTCCCCCCCTAGTGTCTGTGTCCATTAGTTATGCTTATATGCATCCATGCAAGTCCTTTGATTAAGCTCTTATCCCCTCTCCTGCCTTCTCACTGAAGTCTGACAGTCTGTTCGATGCTTCTTTGTCTCTGTATCTATTTTTGTTAATCAGTTTATAATGTTCATTGTATTCCACAAATGAGTGAGATCATGTGATATTTATCTATTTCTCATTGGCTTATTTTGCTTGGCATAATGCTCTCCACGTCCATCCATGCTGTTGAAAAAATTGTATTTCTTAATATAATACTTATTTTTAATTAGTACTTATTTTTTATTCGATTTATATATTAAGTTTAGTGATAGACACATTAAAAAATTACTGTAAATTACAAGTCTATAGAACTTATTAAACATTTCACATTAAACGAGTTTACTACACTGTTAACTAAAAAAGGATATGAAGAATTTTTAAACTACCCTTGTAGAAGGCTGAATAATGGCCCTCAAAGATACCCACATCCTAGTTCCTGGAACCAGTGAAGATTACCTTATATGGCAAAAGAGACTTGCAGGTATCATTAAATTAAGGGGAGTGAAATAAAGAGTATTATCCTGTGTTATCCAGGATAATAATTGTAATCACAAGTGTTCTTATCAAAGGAAGGCAGAGGGGGATTAGAAAATGAAAATGAGATCAAAGTGATGTAACTTTGAGCCAAAGATTTCCAAGGATTGCCCATAGCCTCTGGAGGTTGGAATTGGCAAGGAAAAGATTCTGCTCTGGAGCGTCCAGGAGAAACGAGTCCTGCTGACTCGTTGATTTTATTTTAGTCCTATAAATTCATGTGACCTTCATTCAGAACTGTAAGAGAATAAATATATGTTGTTTTAAGCCTCTAAGTTTGTGGTAATTTATTACAACAGAAATAGGAAAGTGATACAGATTTTGGTATTGAGAAGTGTGGTGATGCTGTAATAAATATCAAAGTGTAGAAGTGGTTTTGGAATCAGGTAATGGGTAGAGGCAGGAAGAATTTTGGGTCACTTGACAGAAAAAAGTCTAGATTGCCTTGAACAAACTGGTATAAAGGCATTGATGGTAAGGGCTCAGAAGGAAGTGAGGAACATGTTATTAGAAACTTAAAGAAAAGGATCTTTGTTTTATAGTTATAGGGATATTAGCTGAACTATGTCCTATGGTTTTGTGAAAAACAGAGCTATAAATGATGAATTTGTGTATTAAACTGAGTTGATTTTCAAGCAAAGGGTTGAAATCATGGCCTTATTTTTTCTTGCTGTTTATGGTATAACTAGAAGCTCATTGCATGAAGATTCACGCAATAGGCCTTCCTTCTCTTGGCTGCTGGTATCAGTTTTCCTACGGCACCCGGGACCCAGGCCTTCGCTCTAGCCACCGCTTTCTATCTTCGCTTAGCCAGAGTCTTTAGCCTTTGCTCCAGCCAGAACACTGCTTCTGTAGCTCCCTCCACCCCCCCCCACACACACCTTCCCACTCATAGAAGGTGTCCTACCCTGCCCAGCCACTCCGCACCTGCAGCAGTGCTTCCCAGATGCCTAGAATGGCTCGGCGGCAGGGCCACTGCCATCTTTGTCCTGTTAATTTGCATACTCCTGATTGGCTGGGAGGTGTCATGAAGTGACAGTCAGTTTGCATATTTCTCTTTTATCAGTGTAGATGCAAGAGGAAAGAGATAATTTGAGGGAAGAACAATAAAGGAAAAAATTAAAACCAGGACTTCATGACATTCTAAGCCTATCTACATTGGAAAAGATGATAAAACTAGATTTCTGTCCAGAAAGCATGCTCTAGAAAAATGGTCAACCTTTTGCTAAGATTTTGGAAAGATAAAAAAATCAGAGTATTGGAGAGAATCCAAGATGGCGGCATAGGTAAACACCTACACTACTGCCTCGCACAACAATTTCAAAACTACAACTAAAAGACAGAACGGACATCATCCAGAACCACAGGAAAGTTGGCAGAGTGGAAATTCTACAACTAGAGGGAAAGAGAGGGGCTCACGGAGACCTAGAGGAGCTGCAAAAAGCTGAGGTACGGAGACAAGCGCATGAAGAAACCGAGTGACAGCGAACCTGGCTGGCTTTCTCTGGTGGGAGGGAAACGGAGACTCTCAATGGCATTGAACTCCTTATCCTATGACACTAAACCCCAGATCCAGCCGAAACTCATACAAGGGGAGTTTGGACTGTGAAAAGAGAGAAGTGTATGGAAATTTAGGGGAGTGGCAAAAGATCAGAGGTCTGATGGTGCACATGGCACTGCGCCGCAGAGGACAGACTGCTGATTGTGCCGCTGGCTTTCACAAGTGGGCGGGAGACAGACCCTCCCAACTGTGCCACTTCTAACTTCACTAAACCCCAGTTTAGGGCAAAAACCTGGGGACCCAGACTCGTGTGGTCCCGTAGCACAGGGGAGCCGGAAAGGCAGCAGTCTAGAGGCACTGCGAGAGAGCGCGCGTCCATGCACGCACAGGGACCACTCCAGCGACTACCCAGTCACGTGAGACTCAGGGGCCGTGGAGGGCAGGCCCAACTGGAAGGTGAGGCGGTCTCTTAAGCCCTGAGACTCCACCCATGCCAAGCTCAAGAGAGGCTTTTGTGCTTTTTCAAGTCTGGTATCATAAGGCTGAATCCAACACAGAAGTTCTCTTGGCATAGTGAAAATGCCGAGACAAGGGAAGGAATCACAAACAAAAGAAATGGAGGAAGAAAAAATGACTGGATATAGAATTCAAAACCACGCTTATAAGGTTTTTCAAGAATATGCTAGAAAAGTTGGATAAAGTTATCGAGTCCCAAAAGGAGATGCAAAAGGACCAACTAGAGATGCAAAAGATCCAACTAGAGATGATAAAGGACCATATAGAAATTAAATATACACTGACTGAAATAAAAAATATTAATCAGAGACCTAACAGCAGACTAGAGGAAGGTAAGAATCAAGTCAAAAATTTGAAATATAAAGAATCAGATAACACTCAACTGGAAAAGCAAGAAGAGAAAATAATCCAAAAATGTGAAGATAATGTAAGGAGCCTCTGGGACAGCTTCAAGCATACCAACATCAGAATTGTGGGGGTGCCAGAGGAAGAGAGAGAGCAAGATACTGAAAACCTATTTAAAGAAATAATGACTGAAAACTTCCCACATCTGGTAAAAGAAATAGACGTACAAGTCCAGGAAGCACACAGAACCCCATATAAAAGGAATCCAAAGAGGACTACACCAAGACACATCATCATTAAAATACCAAGAGCAAAAGACAAAGAGAGAATATTAAAAGCAGCAAGAGAAAAACAGTTCATTACCTACAAGGGAGCACCCATACGACTGTCAGCTGATTTCTCAACAGAAACGATGCAGGCCACATGGGAGTGGCAAGAAATATTCAAGGTGATGAATAGCAAGAACCTACAACCATGAATACTCTATCCAGGAAAGCTATCATTCAGAATTGAAGGGCAGATAAAGAGCTTCACAGAGAAGAAAAAGCTAAAGGAGTTCATCAACTCCAAACCAGTATTATATGAAATGTTGAAAGGTACTCTTTTAGAAGAGGAAGAAGAAAAAGGTAAAAGGTAAAAAATTACGAACAACAAATACACATCTATCAACAAGTGAATCTAAAAATTAAGTGAATTAAAAATTTGATCAACAGAATAAACTGGTGAATATACTAGAATCAGGAGCACAGAAAAGGAGTGGACTGATAATTCTCAGGGGGAAAGAGGGGAGGGGGGTACAGGGAGTGACTGGACAAAAATCATACACCTATGGATGAGATCAATGGGAGGGAGGAAAGGGCAGCGGGGGGGGGTGGGAACGGGGTGGAGGGGAGCTATTGAGGGGAAAAAAGAGATAGAAATGTAATAATCTGAATAACAAAGATTTAATTAAAAAAAAAAAAAGATCAGAGTATTGAGAGAACCAAAATGGCAGCATAGCTAATCACCTATACTTGCTGCCTCTCCACAATCACATCAAAACCACAATTAAATGGTGGAACAACTACCACCCAGAACCACCTGAAAACTGGCTGATTGGATGTTCCACAACTAGAGAGGTAAAGAAAGCGCATTGAGTGTGTCAGAATATTCATTCACACAGAGGGCTTTTATATATGTATTTTATATATATATATATATATATATATATATATATATATACACACACACACACACACACACACACACACACACACACACACACACACATATATATATATATATATATACTAATAAAATATTTGCTGCTACTGTTAGTGGAGAGAAATGGTGTGCCTGCACATAAGGTTTGTAAGAGAAATGAATGCAACACAATTATAGTAATCAGTTATTAGTGAATGTTGTAGTTTTTATAATAATTATGTATAACAAGATATTTTAAAAATTAAGTTATAAAATTTTTATTAAAGTGTTTTTTATATACCGTTATATTGGCTGGGCCACAAAAAAAAATGTTCCTTGTAGGTTGCATGTGGCCTGTGGGCCACGGTATTGACATGCTTGCTCTAGAAGTTGTAAGAAGCAAGAAGGAATTTTCCCCTGGAGCTTCCAAAAGGAACCAGCTCTACTGACACCTTGGTTTTGATTTTTAATCATAATAGCCATAGGCTAATTTTGGACTTCTGACCTTTAGAACTATGAATATAAAAGTATGTTGTTTTAAGCCACTAATTTGTTTTAGCACCAATGGCAAATTAATACAATCTGAAATCAAGTCACAAAGGAGTAAATGTGTAAGTAAAGATTGTATCTTAGTCTGTTACCACTTACCGACCCAAAAACTACTTTGTATATATGTGTTTATGTGTGTACTTTTTTTTATTCACCAATAATTGTCTTTTAGTAATTACAGCCAAACTTAATCTTGTCCAGCTCAAAACCAGCTTCCTTCATTTTTATACATACCTACTCTTTATTTTTTTATGTTATGAAGTTAATCAACTTTGAGAACTTAAGAACTTTATAAATTTAGAAACTTAGATTTTTATATAGTGCTAATTGTTTTTTAATCTATTAGTACACATAGATACTGTACATTTTAATGATTATATTTAGTGTATACATATTAACTTGTGTTCTTTTTCTCATTTTTCATGTAAATATTTTCACATATTGAAAGAACTACATATCAGTGCATAAATTAAGGTAATTGTTCCCATATTATTGGGTACCTGAATTGTTTCCAAAATTTTTATCCTTCACGCATTCATACATGTACACCTGTTTCCTTAGAGTGTATTCTCAGGAAGGAAATTCTAGATAAGAGTTCAACTTTGTAGCTCATTTTACCTGTTGCCAGATTATACTTCAAAAAGAACAACCCATTTTTAACGATATCAATAAATATTAAATATACCTTTCAAAATTTTACTACCCATGCAACGTGGTTTTTAAATCATTTTTGTAAGATTAATAATTTTAATATACCTGCTATTTTCATTTATTTTTTTAAATTCCCATTGACAGTATATATTTTTTCAGTTCTGTTTAACTTTTTTGAAATTGTGTTTCATATTATTTGCATATCTAGTAGGAACTGCACATTTTCATATATATTTGTCAATTTTAGTATATTTTATGTAAGCTTTTATCCATGAGGTTTATAATGTATGTCCTATAACTTTTTTAGATATTAATTTTCTTGCTTTCCAAATTTTTAAACATCAAATACACCCATTTTATTGGCTATATCTTTCTTTAGGACTTGTTGAATTTATCTCCTCATTTTATAGAAATAGATACGCTATTCTTGTTCTCTCTAGTTTTCATAAATAATCAATTATCTGATTATAAATTGAAATGCACATTGTGACTGCAGGGAACTTGAAAATAGAGAAAAACACAAAAGGAGAGGATTAAAATCACCTATAATTTTTT
>PVJN01013301.1:0-49074 GCA_004026805.1 Lasiurus borealis | reverse complement strand
GGGGGGAAGGAGGGAGGAAATGTGATAACATACCAGGGACACCATGGCCCAGCCCGTCTTGTTGTAGATGAACTCCAAGTTGTTCCGTCTTAAGTAGAGCAAACCACCGACCAGTGACACTAACAGGGCCAGAGCGATGGTGCCGGAGTAGTTGGGTGGTCTGAAGACTCGGATCTGCAAAAGTGCAATGAAAACTTTTAAGGGAAAGAAAAATATCAGTATTTTTCTCCTGACCACATTCTGAGTCCTTCCAATCTTCAATACAAATAATTTAGAAAGGGGACACCTTACTTTCAGACCTTGCACTAACATTCTTTTTATTCTACAAATAAAAATATAGACCTTGAAACATCATGGCAATGTAAAAAGTCTTGCTCTTCATTTTAGGTGACTACTAGTAAACATATGCAAAACTACTTTTGCATGTTCCACCCAGAGCTGTTTTGATTACTCCAGGGAACATGGGATCATCTGGCAAAGAGTAAAGGTGAGATGAGGGCATAATACAGTGGTACCTCGAGATATGAGTGCCCTAACATATGAGATTTTTGAGATAGGAGTAATCGCGAGGATCGGCCGGCTGCACCGACCCACCAGTTTACCACGACTCATAGTTTCCCACGCTTCAAGGTTACAGAACGAATTAAACTCGTATCTCGAGGTACCACTGTATTTGTATCATTTCAAACTGGGACCTTTGTAAAAAGGCTTCTTAAAAACATTTTTACTGATAAATAATCCACAGAACATACAACTCACTACTCAAACTGTACAATTCAGTTTAGCATATTTATTGATATATGCAACCAGAAGTCCGAGTCAGAAAATTAGAATCATTTCAACAGGAAGTCCCATACCCGTTAGCATTTATTCCTTTTATCCTCCCTCCAGCCCTAAGTAACCAGGAGTATACTTTCTGTCGCTATAAATTTACCTCTTCTGGACTTTCATATAATACATGGGCTTTCATTATTGGTTTCTTTCCCTTAGCATAACGTTTTCAAGGTTCACCCTTGTTGTAGCATGTGTCCATACTTTATTCATGTTTAAGGGTGAATATCCATTGTATTCATATATCACATTTTATTATTCATTAATCAGTTGATAGGCACTATGAATAATGCTACTATAAACATTCTTGTACAATTTTATGTGGGGGGCATATGTTTACATTTCTCTTAAGTATGAATGTAGGAGTGGAACTGCTGGGTCATTTGGTAACTATGTTTAATAGTTTGAGAAACTCTTCTCAAAAGTGGCTGTGCTATTGTGCATTCCCACTAGTGGTGTATGAGGGTTCCAATTCTCCACTTACTAACATTTATCATCTCAATGATTTGGCCACTCTTGTGGAGTGAATGGGTATCAATGGGTATCTCACTGTGAGTTTGACTTGCAATGCCCTGATGACGAGCCATCTTTTCTCATGTATTCACTAGATATTGTATACTTCCCTTGCAGAAATGTTTATTTAGACCCTTTATCGATTAAGTGATCTTTATGCTACTAAGTTGTAAGAGCTCTATATAATAGATATAAGTCCATTCTAAGAAAAATGATTTGCAAATATTTTCTCCCATTCTGTGTGTTGCCTTTTCACTGTCATGATTGGGCTTTAATGCACATCAAGACTATTTTTCATAAGTAGACACAATTGGTATGAACTCATGATTTCACAGTAAAGTAGGTATAGGTCTTGGTTCTACTAACATTCACCACTAACAGAAAACATGCTCCTAGGAGAAACGGCTAATTGAGTGCTCTGGAGGGTAGGCAGGCAGATGCAAGATGAGCCTGAAATAGATCATACACCCTGACCTCAAATTTTAACACAAACCTACAATAACCAAAACAGTGTAATTTTGGCAGAAAAACGGAACAAGGAACAAAACTGAGATAAAGCCACACATATACATGGTCAAAAAATTGCTTTGGCAATGGAGGCAAAAACATACAATGAAGAAAAGAAAGCCACATGCAAAAGAATAAAACTAGAATGCTGTCACCATACTGAAAAATTGACTCAAATATAAGAGCTGCAACAATAATATATATAAAAAACATAGGTACTCATTGTTTTATATATATATATATTATATAAAATATATTAAGTAATTGTTTTATATATATTACATAAAATATATTAAGTATATAATTATATTTTATATAATATGTATTATATGAAATATATATATATATGCACCTCATTCTCAAAGGGGTTTTTGTGAACTTCAAAGCAAGGGAAATAAAGGCAAAAATTCATGAATGGGACTAGGTCAAATTTAAAAAAATCTCTGCACAGTAACAAGCCATCAACAAAATAAAAAGGCAACAAACCATAAGGGAAAAGATATTTGCAAACTATACCTCCGATAAGAGTCTAATCTCTAAAATATATAAAGAACTCATACAGCTCAACACTAAACAAACAACCCAATCTAACACTGCACAGAGGGCCTGAACACACACTTTTCCCATGAAGACATACAAATACATGAAAAGATGCTTAACTTCAATAGCTACAAGGGAAATAAAAATTAAAACCATAATAAGATACCACTTCACAGAATGACTATTATTAAGACAAGTAAGTGTTGGAAAGGATGTGGAGAAAGGAGCTCATAGGAATGTAGGCTGGTGCAGCCTCTATGGAAAATAGTCCAGAGGTTCCTAAAAAATTAAGAATTAAGTTACCCTATGACCCAGCAATCTCTCTTCTGGGTATCTACCTGAAATTGAAAACACTTATCTATAGAGATATACATACCCATGGTTCATTGCAGCGTTATTCACAATAGCAAAGCCATAGAAATAACTTAAATGTCCTTCAACTGATAACTGGATGTGGTACATTTATAAACAGAGCACTATTCAGTCATAGAAAGAATTAAATAATGCCATTTGCAACAAATAGATGGATCTTGAGTATATTATGCCAAGTAAAATAAGTCAGGTGCACAAGAACCATACGACTTTATTCACATGTGGGATATAAAATACTAGAGGAAAAACTCATAGACACAATAGCATGGTGGTTACCATAGGATATGAAATTGTGGGTGGTATGCACACAATGCAATATATATGATCCTATCTAATGAAAGAGTATTATGCAACCCGCCCGTACCTCTGCTATACCTACAAGCCATGCCCACCAGCCAATCAGGAGCAAGTATACAAATTAACCCAACCAAGATGGCTACAGCCACAGAGAGAGCAGGAAGGAGGCTTTGGTTGGCCCTGGCAATGGAGGAAGCCAAGCTTTCTGCACACTCTGGCTAGCCCAGGCCTCCACTCAAGGCTACGAAGTTTCAATGGCTGCCACCACAAAGCGAGTAGAAGGCTTGGCTCCAGGCTACAAAATTTCAATTGTAGAAGATAAATCCCAGATACCAGGGCCTCCATGTGGCGTGGCTGGCCTGCAAACCACCACAGGCCTCTATTCTATCTAATAAAACAGTAATATGCAGATTGATCATCACTCCAACACACAAGATGGCCAGCAGACCTGGATTGTGAGAGGATGTCCAACTACCCATTTAGGCCAGATTCAGGTAGGATCAGGCCTAAATGGGCAGTCGGACATCCCCCACCCCTGTACACCAATTTTGTGCACCAGGCCTCTAGTGTATTATAAAACTGTATGCCTGCAACTTATACAGTGATTTCCTCTTTTAAACAATATTTTTATTGCTAAGTAGTTTATCAGTGATCATCCGCAGACCACTGGTGGTCCATGAGATCTGAAAGGTTGGCGACTGCTGGTTTAAATCATCCTTAAGTTAAATGACATAAAGATATAACATAGAATGGTTATATTACTTTACAGTGCCAAGAATAATTTATGTGTGCCATTTTCTTAGATGGCTCATGAAAAGGTGTTATCAAATTTGTATCTGCCCAAGTAATAGATAAAAATTATACATAAACTTTTTAATTATACTGATTATTCAGTGATATTAATTTATATTTTTAGCCTCTGAAATTACTTTGCATCTCACATAGAGTTTAATAGTTTTTGGGTGAATTTAAAAAATCATTTAATTTATAGCTTACTAGTGGCCCAGTGCACAAAATTCATACACATTAAAAGGGAATTGATTAGAGGAAACATTTGAATATTGCTATTTGCCCTTTCTCTATAATAGAAGTGTCAAGAGATGAAAGAAAATTAGTAAATGGATATGAAAATCTTCCCATCAAAATCTGGGGCATGCTATGGGACCCAGAGTCAAGTCCCTGCTCACTCGCTGCTGCTCAAAATCACATAAGACCCAGATCTGGCTGCCTTCCCCTCGCCTCCCTGCCAATGAAGCCCCACTGGGCAGGCAGGGGATGCAGCTCAGGTACCTGCTGGTCATTTGTTACAGGAATCCTGCCTCTACTGTGGCCACAGCCATCTTCTGACAGCATGAGAGTCACTTTGTATATTACCTCTTTATTACATAGGATAGCTATCAGACAGTTTTCTCTAAGGAAGGAAAAATGCTGGATAGAGAAATTTAAAAAATCCTGTGGCCTTATTAAATTGCTCTAACAAACCAAGTTAATTAGCCTATCATTTAAAACTGTGGGGGAGAAATACATACATGAACATCCGTTCTGTCGGCAATCCACTTTGCAAGCTGTTCAGCTGCAAATCCGATTCTTTGAAGGTCAAAAGTATCAGCTCTCTTGGGTCTGCCTTTTGGAGGGAAATGCATGAACGTAGGAGCAGAGTTCATGTTGAGCTGTAAGACAGAAAAAAATAGCATTAAATATAACATCTTTATATAGCATTCATCTAACAGCTCATGGTTTTTTTTCTCCAAGAATTTTGGAAAGATAGCATTTATTTGAAAACCCAGTGGCTTTCCAGAACTTAATTACTGTTTTATTCACCTTAAGGCACTCCTGAATCAAAAGAACTTATAAATTAGGCTGTGTGCTGAACCTCCACATTCAACAGCATCATTCATATTCCATCAGCTATTTCACTCTTTTCCTACCTTAAATTCTGTAATTAGAGTAAAATATGAAGTAATTCAAAGTGCAAAATAGAAGAAACATTGCAATTTGTCAGTGCATGGACTATTCTACTTCTTGAGAAAAAGAAAAGTACTGGCATTTGATGAACAATATAAATATATTCTAGGCCCGGTGCACAGCCTGTCCTGCAAGGATCACGCTGAAACCAGCTCTCCAACATCTCCCAGGGATCCTGGATTGCGAGAGGGCAGTTCTCAGATGACGCACTATCGGGTTCTGACCTCTCTTGTTCTAGGTGCTTCACCCAAAAACCACAGCTGTCAAGTCACCACAGCAGCTCCTGCCCCCTGGTGGTCACTGCCCGTTATAGCTACTGGTCGGATGGTCACTTAGACTTTTATGTATATAGATTATGGAATTAACTTCAAATTATAAGTAGATCGACCTCTCTATTAAACTTAAAAAATGCTGATGACTGTCACAGAAGCCAACATTTTTGCTCGAAACAGTCCGAATTTACCAGGCTGAAGCAGAAATCTACAATGATAGTCTTTTTCTGTTTAACTTCTCTATTTATTCAACTGTCTTAAAAATGGTTATATGTCATTTTCTAAAGGCAATTTCTATTTGAAAAGTGTACTGAGCAAAATACTAGTATCGTATAAATGGTGCTTATTAACAATAAAATATCTGAAAACGAACATTATATATATATTTTTTTTTTGCAGTTTTCTCCTCAATGCAAGTTTATCTAAATTAAATTCTTGCTGCACAGGAATTATGAAAAATGTAAAAGCCAAGGGATTTTTGACTATGACTTGAACTACAGATCAGCATTTCCCATAAGATGACGGTTCACACCGAGGTAAAGATCCAGCAGAGGGTTGCATGTTGTGGACATTTAATTAACGTTAAGTGGAACAAAACACAGTCACAGGCTCCTTTCTTCCCTGTTTTCTCCCACTCCCTACATGTTCAGGTATGTTTCCCTGACAGACAGACAGATGCACAAGGGATAGCTTACAGCCAAACATGGAAATAGAAGACTTCAAGGAAGAAAGTCCCTGCAGTGGAACAATCACAAAACCCAAACTAAGGCTTAACATCATAGAATTTTAGAGTTGAAAACTTGGAATTATATGATTTTTTTATCTTAATTAAAATGCACAAATTCTCCAAGGCTATGATAAAGCAGAGCACAACACAGGCCTGATTTCCAGTCCAGAGCGCCTCCTCACGCACCAAGTTCATTAACTCCTTGGCCTGCTGTCAGGCACTTAGCCGCAGCCATGGCCCGGGAATCACATGCAATTGAAGTTACTTGCCCAGCAATTCCCCGGCGCACCGAGAATTGCCAAATGTCTGCACTTGTTATTAATATTATATTCCAACACCACAACATTGCCTACAGTGCTTTAAAGCATCAGTTTAGAGAGGATACTTCAACAAAATGTGATTCAATCATCGATGAGAAAAAAAGCAAGCATTAAAAACCTTTAAGTGGTTCTCACGTCAAACAAAATATACAATTCTGTTTTTGTGTGGATTATAATTACCCATAAAATCATTAGCTGCTATAACTTTTATACATCCCTGCATTTAAACATAAAAACTCATTGCTAAGCCAGGGGCTACGTTTTGGAAAAGACAAAGCGGTTCTATATGCATAATTCTGCTGAATCAAAATTAGCCTGAGGAAATTTTTCAATTTAAAACAGTCTTGACTTCAGCTCTCATATCGATGCCAAACTTAAAGTTTAAAGCATAGAATATAAAAGATTTCAATGATGATCTCTTACCATACAGCCATCTGGTTATATCCTGGCAGCCTAGAGTCACTGCCAGCACAAAATAGGCTTATTTGGTCTCATATTTTTGTTTAATCTGAATTAGCTGCCAATATTTTAAAGGTAGCTCTCTTCTTGAAAAGCACATCTAGATAGGGCTTGCATTTCTTCAGTCCTAGAGTGGCTTGTGTCTCCTCAATTTGCTGCAGTCTCTACCCACACCATACTGTGTCCTCAACCGTGAGCCCATGGTGTGTAGCTGATTTTATTTCTTACAGTAGTTAGGAGAACCGTGAAATATATGGCTCCATTAAAGATATACTTTTTTAAAAAGGCCAAGAAAGACTTTGTTGTAATAAATAGAGCATATTTTCTCATGCAAGGGAAGAACTAATGTGTTAAATAGGCTAAATATGTACATAAGCAAAGATACCATAACAAAATGACACCAATCCAACCTACTCTCTCTGCTTAGTCTACAGCCTGTCCAGGACAGACATTTGGGCTTGAAGCTTTTGCTCCAGCAGTCAGACTGGGCCTGGGTGACTGTTGCTTATGGTAGAGAGGAGTCACATATATAATGAACAGCACTTCCACATGATGACCTCTAAGAACAATTATGAGATTCTATAGAGACCTATAAATTATAGGAAGGAATATGTGGCTCTTAGAATATTGTAATTTTTCCTTTATAAGCAAGTTCATTGCTCAATACTTGATTGAACATATGAACAAAAATAAATATCCCCAAAATGAAAAATAAACTTATGCAGAAAGAAACAAGAATACTAAAAGGAAAACCAAGGGTAAAGGGTACTGAAGGCAAGAGAGGGAATTTATCTTATTCAACTAGAAACTGGCAAAGATGAATAAATAATCAACCTGGGAGCAAATAACTCACGAATGACCCTTTCCAGTTAGTGAGCTAGACTCCTAAACCTAAATGCTTCTCCATAACCTGGCAAAGCATTATGCCGGAGTGTCATATGTGAGAAAAATAAAACAGACCAAGATACTCAAACTAATGGATGCCTGGCACCGCAGTAAGTTTTACATTTGAAAGGCACCTATCCAGCAGATAAACATAACTAACTGCAGGGAACGAGCTAGAACCAGAGTGCTGAACTTAAATTCTAGCTCCAAATTACACTAGCTCTGTCACCTCCCACAAGGACTTCGCCTTGCCATACCTCAATTTCCTGATCTGTGAAATACAGGTAACAGTTCCTTTCTCGGTGGGTCACTGGGAAGCTAAATGACAGAATGTACATGAAGCACTAAAAAGAGCCCTTGGAACATAACTCCTTGCTGTTAGCAACGACAATGACACAAATTGGTGACAACTAGCATGCTTATCCCACAACTCTGTACCTCGCTCTATGGAGAAGACTAGATGACAACCCCTCAGTCTGCTCAGCGGCTGTAACACATACCGGAAATGGGGCGGTTTAAATGACAGAAGCTTTATTTGCTCACAGTTCTGGGGGCTGGAGGTCTAAGATCGAGGCTCCAGGAAGATCTGTTGCCAGTCAGACCTGTCCTCCTGGTTGGAAGACGGTCACCTTCTCTGTGTCCTCACGCGGCTTGGTGTCTGTGCACCCACACTCCTCCTGTCTCTGCCTCACAACCAGCCCTAGGAAGCGGTGTCCTCCGCAGACACCGGTTTGAGGGGGTAATTGGGGTTAAGTGAGGACCTACTTACTGGATTCGAGTCCCATCCTTCTGACCTCATTCTATGTTAATTACTCCCTTAAAGGTCCCTGGCTCCAAAAAATGGTCACATTGGGGTTAGGGCTTCAACATATGAATTTGGGAGGGACACTATTTGGTCTACAAAAGAAAATAGACCTGGCAAAAAATATTTAATATTCTGTACATAAAATTGTATCTGCCATATGGAAAGAAGTAAAGATTAAAACACTGCATTTTAAATAAAATTTCATACATTTATACACAATACTACCTTAAACCACATTCAATTAAATAGCAAAACAAGGTTAATGCCAGTAAACTGCCATTGCATGGTGACAAAGCACATTTCCTCACAATCCAAAAGTTAACATGTGTTTACTGTATTGCTAATGGCAAACACTATTCAATGATAAAAATAACATTAGCTGTATTTTCATCCCAATAAGCAATTTATTAGAACTGCTACTGTATTTATTATCTTCCTTAATAAATGGTATTTGTATCAGCCATAACCAACTCTATTAAACATCTTAGCAAAAGAAATATAACTTTTACCTGTTGAAAAACATCTGTGCCCTCATCATAGTCCACCATACTGAAGAAGAGTTTGTTACAGAAAGCAGATGAATAGCGCCAGGAGTTAGCCAGGATTTGATATTCCTCGTTAGCTTGCCTGATAAGAACAATGGAGCAGAGTAGAAACATCAGTATTAAAGCACTTAACAAAGCTGTTAATAAAACAGGCAATTCTAGGGAAAGAAGTGGCCAGTTGTTATATGAAAAGCAAGCTAAGAATATATTTTATATTTTTAATTGGTCATAGAAAATAAAAAGGTGAACTATTCCATGATGTGAAAATTACATAAAATTCAAATTTTATTGTTCATTAATAAAGGTTTACTACAACAGAGCCACGTGAGTCATGGACATATTTTTTTCTGGCTGCTAGTATGCTATATATAGAAAGGCAGAGTGTAATTATTGTGGCCCAAAGCCCATTCTTGGCACTTTCAAAAACAAATTTAATGACTCTTACTCTCGAGGATAAAATTATTTTGTGGCATCTCCTATATATATATAAATTTTCTGATAAATGTAGTAAAAGGCATAAATCTATTTTTAAGAATATTTGCAATTCACTTTAACAGAAAAATAAGAAACGAGAACATTTGTAAATTGTAAACACAGTTATACTACACCTTTTTATAGCCCATTTATCTAAAAATGCATTTACATTCAAACCTAAAGGTAATAAATACATTAAAAAGGCACAAAGAAGCCAATGACAGGAACAAACCTCCTCTAAGAGCATATTTATGTCTATTTTCAATTAATTTCTATTGGACATTTTGTTGATTTTCCAGATAGTAAAGCACTATATTTAGGTGTAGGGTTGGAAACTGAAATGGTGGTGTTGGAGGATGTAAGCATAGAAACTAAATAATAATAATAAAAAAAAAAACAGTGATTGCTAAAATGTTAATAAAAAGAGAAGAGTTCGTTGATTTTTCACAGGAGTTTTGGGGAGTCCCTCTCCTAAAAATATAAGTAAAGGAATAAAAGAGTATTACTTCCACAATAACAAAAAGCCTCCAAATAAAAGTCAGCAGCAGATGAGATTTCAAGACTCTCTGGAAACAAGTCAGTGTAAAAGTTCAGATGGAGAAAGCCACCTCTCAAAGGACACGCAGATGCATGACCACGTGAGAAAAAAACACTGGATCAGAAGCAGCGGAGACAGGGCCTGAGCTTTCATCTGGGTAATTAACAAGCTAGCCGGTAGACTATTTCACAGACGCTGGCAGACACATGAGAGCCCTGGGTCAGAGACAAAGGACATCATTACTTCACAGGAGTCCCGGTGCACGAAATTAGTGTAGGGGATGGGGGGGGGAGGGGGTTGAAGGGAGGTGCCTCAGCCCACTCTCCAATCCAGGACCCCTCGGGGGATGTCTGACTGCTGGTTTATGCCTGCACTTTTAGCAGACAACAGCTCCATTGTAGTTTCTTTCTTCTCATGCTTAAATCCACTGGAATTAGTAGGTGTGTATATACGTTTTGGGGGGTTAGGGGGATAGAGATCCTGTATGTCGCTAGTCAGCGGTGAAAGGAACCACCGGTAGGTTTGGATCCCCCAGACAAGTACCTCCCTCGCTCCCCGCACGTCTCCCACTCCACTTCCCAGCTTCACGGGCAGCGGGAGAATCAATGTTTTCTCTCACTAACTCGGCAAGGCACACCCCGTCACCCGCTACCGGGCAGGAGCGTGCCAGGCCCCAAGCGAGCGAGGCTCTGTCATGGCGGCCTTCGCTCATGGGTGCCGGCATCCTGAGTACACACTCCTCCTCTGCAGTCACCCCGATTCTCCCTCTGCTGCCACCGCCCCCGCCGTGTGGGGAGTACAGGCTGCACTCCCCCTGTACTTCACTCACCCGCGCTTGTTGTGCACGCAGCCTGTTCTGGTCCCTACACATGAGGGTGTCCCGGACAATTTGCATATTCCTATTATTAGCACATATGTTATTTGAATCAATTCCCTGTGCCTCAGAGAATGATACAAAAGAATATTTGTGGCTGCTGCACACACAACAGACAGGGATACCAGAGAGGAGTACAGAGTTTGAGGGACTTACTGTTTTTATAGTGAGTGATAACAGGGAGACATGAGCTTACTCCTTCAGGTGTGTCCCTGCACACCCAACGCTTTGAATTACTGGTAGATACAGTGAGAACATGTAGGACTGCTTCTCCCAAATGTAGTCACATGCACACACAAAGAACAATGTAATATAAAGAAGGAACAAAGAAAATAAGAGGGCACTTACAAATTTCAAATATGACTGTTCAACCTAAATACCAGTATCAGAAGATAGAGTTCAATAAAATTCACAGGACAAAAAGTAACACAGGCGGATTCTAATAAGGGTAGGGAGAGGAAAGGACCTAGAGATTTAATCCAGTAAAGACAATTTTCAAGCAGAAAGATAGCCAGAGTGAAACGAGAGAAAAAGTAAAGGCAGTATTTCTGGAGACATAACACAATTCAAGACTAAGTCTCCAAATTAAAACTATTCCCCAGGTTCTGAGTAAGAGGAATAAGAAATACACACAGTAATAAAAGATGAAGATGCAAAATGGTCATACCTTCGCAATGCTCACCAGCCAATCAGGAGTGAGTATGCAAATCAACCCAATAAAGATGGTGGGTTTATTTGCATACACAGGGATGGCTCCAGCCACTCAAGGCCTCTGGGCAGCTGGGAAGGTGGGGCTGGAGCAGAGAGAGGCAGCTTCAGGGACCAGAGCAGAGCGAGGAGGCACCAGCAGCCAGGGAAAGGAAGGCTCATTCTTTCTTGCACGAAACTTCGTGCATCAGGCTTCTAATATACATATGTATATATATATATATACACACACACACACACACACACACACACACACACAACACATATACACACACACATATATACATATAGATTATAGATTAAAAAAGGAGATTCTAAAAGTTTTCAAAGTAAAAACGTGTAACAAAGGCTACCAAGGAGAATGGGATTGGACTGGTTATTAGCAACACTAGATAGATAACAGGACAATTCCTTCAAAGTTCTGAGGGCATGTTCTGTATCAAAATAATTAAGTTTGAAATAAATATGTTCTGAGGAACCTAAGAAATGTGAGATCACCTTAGGACGTAATTGACAAAAAGGTAACATGAATGAAAAGAAAATTAGAAAACCTGAGACTATGACAGAAGCTCTAAAAGGTAGGGGACAGGGCAGGTAGAACTATGGCAAGATTGGAAGAGTGGAAGTTATAGAAAACAGCTCTGAGATACAAATTAGAATAGGACTTTACTTGGACTTCAAGATGAAGAGAATAGATTCTAAGCAATCATTAGAATCAGAAAGAGTTGGAAGATACGAAGATTACAGTTAGTGAGACATTTGGCCCATAAGAAAAACGACAATGTAATGAACATAAAAGGTAAGATCTAAATGTGAAGCAAACTAAAATTTATCATCATTTTGATTAACTGATGAAGAAAAAGGTTAATTATTTTGAACATTTTCAATGGAACAGGGGACATAAACAATGCGCTTTAGAGAAGGAACCCTAATCGTAACCCACTACTTTGCAATCAATGCTATTTTTGTACAAAAAAATATAAATGCTGCCTATTACCTTTCAACTTTCTAAATAAACCTATATACAGAGCACAGATGCAATTACAGTTAGTGTCTAGAATATAAATGCTATCAACTATGACAACATGTAAGTACAGTAACCACAACTTGGTAGGTAAAAGGGGAGAAGGGGAGGTGATGGGAAAGGTGTCACCTGCTAATCTTCATGTTATTAATTAAGGAATCAAAAGATATCACTTATAGTTAATGGACAAGAATGTAATAATTAAAAAATAAAAAGCTACAAAAATGGTAAGGAATAAGATGAGTTAAATCCTCACCTATCACAGTAAGAAAGGTAAAGATCAAGTCTTTGTAAGAAATTAATAGGAGTATTATGAAATACTGTTATAAGAATAACTTTTAGAGATATTAAAAAAAATTACCAGAAGAAAATACAAAGCGATACTAGTGACTACAATTGAGCACCAGGGCTAGAGAACGCAGTTGTTCATTATAGGCCCTTTTTCAATTAACAAGGAGCAAGCACACAGTAATTCTGTGATTAAAATATGCATTTAAAATGGCTACCTATGAACAGGGTTATAATCTGAGATCATGTACGTTAAGGGCATGATTTTATTAAAACATAGTCCAAAAATTTACCATTGTAATGATCAGCTTAGGACCACATTGTAATCAGTGGGCAGAAAATTATATAGTATATTTTTAGAATATGAACAATGAAAACAGTTACAAACTTGTAAAGTTTCGGAGATTAAATAGGATTTCATTGTAATTCACTGAAAAAGCATTTACTGAGCACCTAAAAGGAAGAAGTGAACTAATCTTCAAGGTCTGCTCTTGAAGAATTTTTTTTTTCTAGTGGGAAGACATAATAAACCACCAAATAAAATACACACCAATAATTAAAAGCTAAAATGTCCACTGAGGAGAAAAAGCAGTGAATGATATTACAGGAAACAAGAAGGAACTACTTACATGGTACGGTCACAGTGACAGTAAAGCTCACTTTCATGCCAAGGGCTGAAAGATAGACAATGGCCAGTTCAGGGAGGGAAGGCACTCCAGATGCTGGCCACTGACGCTGGGCGTGACTGAGGATGCTCCGCCCACTGGAGGAAGGCACCGCCCACAGCCTCCCGCCTCCACATGGAACAGGGCCTCCCTGCTCCCTTTCAACACTGAAATAAAAACGAGCTAAACCAACAGGAGCCCTCCAATCTGATCTGATTTTGTCACATGGAATACATACAATATCACTGGTAAGTACCCATCACTGATTTTCAGAGAAAAATGTGTACTAACCATACAGTGACTTGACTGACAATGGAGGAGGTCTGAGCCTCTTCGCACACTAATAAACCTTGAGGAGACCAGTGCTACCTTAAAAAATCATTAAAATCATGGAATTACCGTAAGAAAACGATATAATTTTACGCCAAAATAATTTTGCTTTTAAAATGTAACTTAGGGAAATAGCAAATCAGCAAAAACTGGCATTTTTTTATGATATTCTAAGAAATGAAAATGCTTTGTTTTGAAACATTATGCAGGGACAATCAAATTTTAGTATTCAACATCTGTGTAGAGTATCTAATGAAATTAGATAAAACAGAGATAATGTTCAGTTTCTTTTCCTCATAATGTTCAAACCTAACAAAGACTTCCTAAGACTCTACTAAGCATACGTTCATGCACTCGTTAATTCACTCCACAAATACACAGGAGAGCCAACACGCCAGATGATGCAGACCTGAGTAATGTGTGCAAGGCCCCTGATCTCAGGGGAAAAAAAATGCCAGTGAGAAAGAAAACACAAAATTTCACATAATCCCAAGCACTCTGAGGAAAAGAAGAAAATGTGTTAAGGAATATTGATGAATCAAAGAGGATGAATTCATTTTGCCTTCAAATTCTGTATCATCCACTTTTTCAGCTTGACTTCTCAATGATCAATCTATCATCTGTTCCAAAATCCTGAAAAGTGTCCCAAGGCTTGCATCATAAGGACAACAGGCAGAGGAGAAGACAAGATCCTCCATGCCCTGGGCACAACTCGTGTCTGCTCTCTGTGTCTCTCAAAGGGCCATACTCAAAGGACCTCCCTGTTTTATGACATTCCATGCTCATTCTTTAAGCATTAAACCCTCTGTTTGGAGTGCCCTCACTTCTTTCAAAAGCTACCTCTCCTTCAGAAGTCATGCCCATCTCAACCCCTACCAGTAACTGTCTGAAATGAAAATCCTGTCACTGTGCAGTGCTACCTATTTTAAGTATGTATCTGTATCATATTATGCATATTATGTTTACATACTGATTGCTCAATGGTTGGAACCCAGTAGAGAACAGGCATTAAATAAAGTTGATGATGGTGATGGTGAATAATATACTTTCCTAAATAGACAATATATCATTTATACCCTAAAGCTGATGAATCACTAGAGACTGTGAACTCTGTAGAGTCTGACTAAAGTCCACTTGTCGGATTTAAGTCTCTTGTAAGACTAATTTGTTTTATTGGTGGTCTTAGGGAGAAAAGGATAAATACTTTAAATTTATGCACCATCATAAATAAATGCTATTTGTCAAGAACAACGGTCATGACTTAAAAGGTTATAAAGACTAAATTATCAATCATGTTCTTAATGTCCATTTCAAATGGAAATACATAATCTAGATCTTAACTACCAATGCTATTTACTCAGCACTTTAATATATAATAATAAAGAAGTATATCTCAGGTCCCCACCTGTAAGAAGCTTGTTATAGAAAAGAACAGACACATCCTGGTACATAAATTATATATATATTTCAAAAGGTTGCAAATCTAATGAAATAGAGAGGAGGGCAAAATCACAGTGGACTTGGG
Organism: Lasiurus borealis; assembly: GCA_004026805.1. Lineage (NCBI taxonomy): Eukaryota > Metazoa > Chordata > Mammalia > Chiroptera > Vespertilionidae > Lasiurus > Lasiurus borealis. The sequence goes on along the minus strand of PVJN01013301.1, from coordinate 33,610 downwards.
CAGTTGGACAAGGTGAATATAAAATGTAAAACTGCTCAGAAAAAGAATAGAGGGACAAAAATTATAAGAAAGAACAGAAAGAATATTAAGGTAACAGAATTATGTAAACAAAGACTGCCATGTCTGAAATATGTATTACGTGTTCACTGTTAGAAAATACAAGGCTGGAAGCTCTCTTCTGGTGGAGAGATAAACAGGACCTTGACTTTATTTTGTAACCAGTGAACAATGAGGAGTGTTTTGAAGGAAGGGGATTATGCAAAATGCTAATTAAGAAAGCTGTATCTGGCAACAGTGTGTATAACGTATTTAGAGGAAGAGAAAATAAATGTTTGGAAACCATTCAGAATCCTATATAATAAAAGGCTAATATGCAAATTGCCCTCTTGACCTGGAGTTCAGCCAGGAGTTTGACAAGGGGGCGGGGCCAGCCCACAAAGCCCCCGAGGCCCCTCCCCCTGGCCAGCTGGGCAGGCCAGACCCCACCTGTGCATGAATTTGTGCACTTGGCCTTTCCTGTTATTATAATGGTCTAATTGGGAAAAAACATAAGAAGCTATTTAAATAGACTACAAATGAAAATATGACCTATTTCTTACATATTCTCCTTTAGAAACTAGAACACCAAAGTAACCAGCAAAATTTTCTACACAAGCTTCTCTAATTAGAAATATATCTACCCCCAATAGAGAATTTAGAGGAGCCAAGCAAAACACATTTTTCAACACAAATAAAATACTTAGAGAAAACTAAATACTGACACGGAAAATGGAGGCTTTCTTCGGTTGGGTGTAATTCACTAGCAATAGGGTCACTGAACAGATTTGTTTGTTACTAAAAATAATTCCATGAGCCTGAGAAATACGAATTTCATGTTGATGAGTATAAAAGATTGATTAGAAAGAATGTGCCTCAATAACATAAACTGTTTTTTCAACTTTATTACACTCATCCCCTCAGTCCAATGTCTTACTGATTAGCAGGGGACAAAAGAATCCTTACAACAGATGAGAAATTCACTAGATTCTCGCACATGCTGGTGTCAGCTTGGGCATTACAACAAGCAAAACGAGGCATCCCTAGTGCTTATTCACACACTTCAAATTTCACTGCCATCGAAACTGAAATCTGAAAATCACAAATGCTCCCGATGTTTCAGTCAATAAGTATATTGCCAACATTGTTAATTAAAACAAATATTTTCTGTTTGGGGAGTTCACAGGATTATTAGGCTTAATTTAATTCTTCAGTAAATTGTTCTAATCTGAAGAGGGCAGTCAAGCTGCACCGAAACATCAGGGAAGGTTTAAGCAATGTCTGCAGGGCACAGTTCTGATCAAGCTCTTCTAGAAAATCTTCTCCATTTTTATGACGGAAAGAAGGAAAAAAAAACCCACTTAATCCAAATGCTGTAACTTTTTATATTATAATCACTTTTAAAGGTTATGTAAAACTAAAAAGAAATGGCTAATCTATAGCTGTATATATTTAATATGTTCCCCTTGATATTAATTTTTAGGTTTAATACCCTATAAAATAACAGACTTATATCAAAGTCCCAAAGTAACCTTTTTATACTCATATTTCATAATGAAGTATATATGTATATTAATACATATTACATGGTGATTCCAAAGTATGTCTTCATGAAACCCTACCTTAATCAATTTTTATAGACAGTAATAGATGTAAAGAGAGATCTAGTAGGAGCATAACAACCTATTAATTATGATCCTGAAGAAAAAAACAAACTAACTAGCTGGTAAAGAGCACCCTACAGCAAGATTTTAAGAGTGGTTTCTCTCTGGTTGAGTTACTCATGCCCAGGATCCAACTGAACACAATGGAATATGTTACTAGGAAATAGACCCTATGGCTCTGAAGAGCTGAGAAATCAGCAGTTCCCTGTCATACTGTAATAGACTCTGCTTAATTCTCGACTTGGTAAGATAAATTCAAGAGGTTGGTTGTGCTCATTGTGCTCTTTATTTCCTTACATCTATATTTTCCTTTATCCAACCTATATTTTCCTTTACCTTTCCGTAGAAAACAGCTTTAACATGTTCAAAGTGATGAACAGAAAGGAACTACAACCAAGATTACTCTATCCTGCAAATTTAGAATCGAGAGACAGATAAAGACCTTCTCAGACAAGAAAAGGCTAAAAGAGTTCATCACAATCAAACCAGTATCATATGGAATGTTAAATGGTCTTATTTAAGAAGAAGAAAAGATCAAAACTATAAATAGTATAAAGATGGCAATCTATACTAATAATAGAGGACTATGCAAATTGTCTGGGACACAGTCACATAACAACCAATCAGGATGGGGGCGGATCCATGGCAGAGAGCTCTCAGCGTGCCTGCACCAGGGGTCCGAAGGACGGAAAGGAAGGGAGAGCAGATAGGCAGTTAGGAGGATCAGGCCAGGAGGGGAGAGCAGATAGGCAGTTAGGGGGGATCAGGCCAGGAGGGGAGAGCAGATAGGCAGTTAGGGAGATCAGTCATCTACTACCGTCAACACGATTCCCAACTAAGATGTCCATGTTGCAGATAAACAATAAAGTAGGCTTAGAATACCTGGTTAAGCCAGAAAGAAAAGACCAATAGAGAGACATCGTGCAGGCCAAATTTAGGATAACTTGAATAATGAAGAAAAATAACTATAGTAATGAATTAGTGAATAAAATAATAACCTTTGAGATACTACTCCTATAAAGGGGAGCTTTACCTACACCCCTCTTTCCACTTTTGAGCAGCTCAGGGAATTAGTATAGAACAGCGGTTCTCAACCTGTGGGTCGTGACCCCTTTGGGGGTCGCCTAAGACCATCGGAAAATGCAGATATTTACATCACGATGCATAACAGTAGCAAAATTTCATGGTTGGGGGTCACCACCACAAGAGGAACTGTATGCAAGGGTCGTGGCCTTAGGAAGGTTGAGAACCACTGGTATAGAAGGACCGAAAGAATTAAAAAAAAATCACAATTACCAGTAGCAAATTTAGGCAAATTTATCCATGAATGCTACAATCACTGGGTGAAATGTTACTGAGAAACAGAATAATTACAAGATCTCAAAGTCTCCCTCTCCTCTTTCGCCCTCCCCCCAGTAATTATCACACGGGGAAAAGGACAGGTTTAAACAAACCAAAATGTGGAGATTATCACCCTAAGGCGGCATAGATTTCAGCACTGGCCTTTGAAGAACTTAACATTATGTGCCTCCTGAGACGATGCAGTTAAGGACACAAATAACCGCAATGGGACTCCTGCAGAAAGTAATAACTGCATTTCATCACAAGGAAACAAACAACAGACAGATCCAGAGCACGGGACACCGAACAAGGCAACTGGCCTGGATTCCTCTTTAAAACAAGAATTTAAAAGTGAAATGAAACCAGAGAAGTCTAACATTCAAGTGCAACTTAGGAACTTTGACAACATATAGCCCAAGGAAAAGGCTATAAAAGATATTTGGAGACAAATATAAAACTTAAATATGGACAGTACAGCAATACTTTATTGAAATCAGTCAATTCTCTTAAAAATAATAATGGTCAGGTAAGAGTTCCCTTTTCTTAAAAGATGCATACTTCAGTATGTAGCAGTTATATTTCATGTCATTCAACAATTATACACACGTTTGCTGATATGTGAGTTATGTTTGATGTATACCTAGAAGAGCAAAATCAAATGTGTTAAAATGTTAAGAATTCGTAGATCCTGGTAAAAGGGAGACTGTGTCCTTGCTACTGTTATAATTTTCTGTAGTTTGAAATTAAGATAGGGGACTAATATTGGAGTTTATACAAATAACATAGAGAACAGAAAGAGCTCAGGTCTACTACAAAGGAACACGGACAATTGAAAGGTTGCTGAACAGAGTTGGGGTTATCCACTCTCAGTAAGAAACACCAAAGAAGAAATTTAATATGGTTAAGTTATATCATATGCCTTAACTTAAAAAAATAATAAGCTAGATTGAGCTCAGCAATAAAATCCTTTCCATTAAACTGGTCCTGGATTCAATCAGGCTTGAAACAATTCTCATGTATTAGCCAAACCAGGCAAAGAATATGTGGATGCCATGAGGGTTTGCCAGCCTTTCACAAAGGAGTGAAACCTTTGGTTCTTGTAGCCAGGCTAATATTAGGGGAACAACAATTAAGGCCACAGAGAAATATCATCTAAGGAACAGAGGAAATGATAAGGGCTATAGTCCCCAAACCATTTACCAAGCGCTTACAAGAGCATTAAGTGATGTACAAGGGTAATTTTATCTATACACAGTTTTCACCTTCTGTGCTCACTTTCAAATCTAATCTCATCAGAGACCTGACCTCGCTTTAATGAAACAAAAGGCTGATAGCTCTTTCTGCATAGTTTTGGCCAGCTATCTCCAACGTGCCAGTTCCTCTTATGAGATATTACCCCGAATAAAAGCTTTTCATGACCTAATGAGTTTAATAAATGCTGCCGATGGATTCCTGCCCTTAAAAATTAATAATCTTAATTGGAAACACAAAAGCAAAATGCAAATTACAGTTCACAGGATAAAGGCAATGATGAATGTGTACACTTTAAAAAAGCGTTAAACTCTATTAGCTCCAGAGCCACAAATCCCAGCTATTAGCTATGTGACTGGATAAATCATCTCTCTCAGCTTTGAGGTTCTCATCTATAAATGAATTTTTTCAGACCTAATATATATATATATATATATATACATATATACATATATATGTATATATATATACATATATATATGTATATATATATATATTTTCTTACTACTATAAAGGTTAAGTCTGAAAAATTTCAAAATAAAAGGCTAATATGCAAATCAACTGAATGGTGGAAAGACGGGTTGCTATGAAGTGCTCTGACCACCAGGGGCAGACACTCAATGCAGGAGCTGCACCCTGGTGGTCAGTGTGCTCCCACATGGGGAGTACCACTCAGCTAGAAGCTGGGCTCATGCCTCCATGGCACCGCTAAGGATGTCCACAGGGAGCAGGCCTAAGCTGGCAGTAGGACATCCCCTGAGGACTCCCGGACTGTGAGAGGGTGCAGGCTGGGCTGAGGAACCCTCCCCAAGAGCATGAATTCATGAATTTCACGCACTGGGCCTCTAGTCTATATATATATGATGGACTCTACATACATACATTCAACTGACCTGCAGGTACATATGACATGCACTAGCAATTTAAAAATAAACATTGACTCGCACATGCATGATACTTATAAAGCTCTCCCTGGTGCTACCACGTGTGTTTTAATCTGCCATTGCCAATCGTGAATTTGGTTGACACTTTTATTATAGAGAAAGGGCGAACAGCGATACTAAAATATTTCTTCTAATTTCCTTTCAATGTGCACGGATCCATGCACCAGGCCATTAGTGTGTGTGTGTGTGTGTGTGTGTATATATATATGGTCATATATTATCACATATTAATATATATGACAACATAGAACTTTAATAGTTTACACATAGTAAATAATTTTATCAGATGAGATGGATGTTAGCTACTTAACATGCAATATGTTAATGTAACAATTTATTCAACTCATAAAGTACCTTATTAATCACTAAAATTTTCATTTATTTAAGTCTAACAATATATAAATCTCCAAGACATCACAAAATTTTGGTTACACGTGCATCTGGCATGACTCTACGTGTACTTTTTTATTTTCCTTCACCTGGATGCTTTCTTCTTATACTTACTGATCCACAGTAATAACCTTAGAAGACGATATTTTGTTCTCAGAATTTTTTGTGGCTTCTGGAAAAGATGAGTAACTTTGTGGCAGAGTACATCGAAAAGATTTAGCAATTATGGGTAATCCTCCCTTTAATACAATTTGAGAAAGGAAGTTGGAGTTAACACTTACAGGAGGGAGGTGAGAATTGTATTGAGTCGTCTTAATTAACAACTTGATTTGGCCCAGGCGTTCGATGTTAGCACTGAAGAAGGTGAGAATTGAATTCGGAAATTTGTGAATAACTGACTGTGTGCAGGAAGAGCTGCATGATTTGCTCAGAGGGCTCACGAGGAAGCCAAGAGATTCACCAGCCTAAAGCAGCTGGAGAATCTAAGTGTGCATTAACTGTAGAAGGAAATATCTTAAAAGAAAAAGCAGGAAGTCTCACAAATGCAAGCAAAAAAGATTTAAAAATTATAACTCTAAATTTTTACAAATATTCTACAGAATTATAAAAATTATAGTTTTATAAAAAAAAAAAAAAGGGCCCAAAATTTCATTGAAACTGAAGAACCTAGAATTTAATTCATGTTAAAAAAAAAAAAAAAAAGATGGCTGCGTATGCTAGGGTGTTTCTTTCAATGAATCTACAACTCCCTTTGAGGCTAAATTTAGAATATATAAGAATGTAATTGAATAATTTTTCTCAACACTTTACCTTTTCTTAGTTGAGATCTCTTTGATCTACTCTATGAACTATATCCTATGGGTCTCAGTACTTTCTTGACTCCATACTAGTAAATCTCAGAACAACGCTCATCCACAATTATTTAACAACTCTTCCTCTGACATTTCTATTACTCTATAATATAAATGTACCATCCTCATCTAACAAACTCAAAGGCATCCCTCTCTCAGCTCACTTAATTTCCTTCCTCTCCAACTCCATTATCACCTGAACAATTTCAGTACCCATGATTGAATCTAGACATTACCACAGCCCTGTAAGTTTCTCTACATCAACAATTACATATTATACTGCAGTTAATTACTTATAAATTAGTTATTAAGTAAACCCTGGATAGCATCCTCTTAATTTTCAACCCCATCCTATTTTTACACAAAATCCGTTCTTCACTCTCATTAAGATAGAACTTAATTACTTCATACCTAATTTATCAGCTGTTGCCTGGCTGCCTTTGATCCCCCCTCCAACTGTGAACCCCTAACCACACATTTCAAACAGTCACACTGTATCACTAGCACTCTCAAAGCACTTCCCCAACCCCCTGTGCACCAGACGCCAGACATGCTAACTCCTAAGGAAGGTTGCTTGCTCCTAAATTGCTGAGTAGTGGGGCAGAAAATGGTTTAACTACAGATTCCTCACTAAGAAGTTGGGTATTCTGGTTTCCAAAGGGATCCTCCATACTATATGGTCATCCAACTAGTCTTCCCAATCCCATCGATCACTCCTTAAGAAAAACAAGTAAAACTAGGAATCATGAACTTGCTTCTTATCTTCCCTTTCTACCGGTTACATACTGGAATTACAGAGATCATGTCTGTGTCAATGTCATTGCCTTGGGGCCATCCCAAAGTATGTAATTAAACCAAAATGTCTGGGTTTGGGAATCATATATTGACTCTACATTTTTATTCCTTTTCAAAGCCTCACCTGTTCTTTCTCGCTTCTCTAACAACCTACCACCACTCTGATTTGAAAATTATCTTAACTTTTTATAATTACTTCAAATGTTTTCTCTCAGAAGTCTAAAAGTATTCTAAAATATGAAATCGCATTAAAAAACTAGAGGCCCAGTGCACAAAATTCAGAGGGGTGGACATTTCTCTAGCCCGCCGTCTGGGACCCCTCGCTCCTCACTGCCAGCCTGCTCGCCGCCCCTCAGCGCTGCCCTGGAGGCTGGAGAGGCTCCCTCCACCGCTGCTGCGCTCGCCAGCCGTGAGCCCGGCTTCTGGCTGAGCGGCGCTCCCCCTGAGGGAGCACTGACCACCACGGGGCAGCTCCCGCACTGAGCATGTGCTCCCTGGCGGTCAGTGTGTGTCACAGTGACCGGTTGTTCTGGTTGTTCCACCGTAATGGTTGCTTAGGCTTTTATGCTATAGACAGGCTATATATAATAAGCAAACAAAGACGTAAAGGTTATTCTGAGCTCTGATATTTAAAAATATGAAGGGTCCAACCCTGGCCACTGTGGCTCAGTTGGCCGGGAGTCATCCCACACACACACCGAAAACATACCCAGGTTTCAGGTTCAGTCCTCAGTCAGGGTGCATGTGGGAGGCAACCGATTGATGTTTCTTTCTCTCTCCCTCATTTCCTCTCTCTAGCATCAATACACAAATAAAGTTAAGGGTCCATATTTGAAAATTCGTTTAGCAACATAATATGTTAAGTAAAATCATTTAACGGTATATTATGATTAATGTTATCTGAATATATACAAGTATATGTAACTGTGAAAGAAATGTGTTGATAATAAGGTATTTCTGGACTATACCTGCCAGAAATACAATTATCAGATAAATATATTTCTTCACATAGTAGTGAATATAGAAATTCAATTAATTCAATTTTTAGGTGCAAGGAAATTATTTTCCTAAAACATATTTGGTATTATAGCATGCAAAAGACATTTTGTAGTCTTACACAAAAATATCAATTAAGGTGGTATTTTTCCGCCTAGGGCTTCAATGCATCCCTTAAGATATATATACAGTGGTACCTCGAGATACGAGTTTAATTCATTCCGTAACCTTGAGGCGTGGGAAACTATGAGACACTCGAATTGCGGTAAACTGGTGGGTCATGTGCAGCCGGCCGATCCGCACGATTACTCCTATCTCAAATGTTGCTCGTATTTCAAAGCAAAAATCGCTTGCTCAACGGCTCGTATCTCAAAAATCTCGTATGTTAGGGCACTCGTATCTCGAGGTACCACTGTATATCTTCCCTATCCACACATGCCAGCCCAATTCTGACAGCAGTATTAATGCTCACTTGAGTACTGGTCCTCAAATATGATAGGAGAGGAACTCAGAATCATGTGAAGTGCTGTTTTTCAAAATACTTTTGTTCACTATCCTCTCTGCCCACTGTGAGCCAGGCCCTATTATACATACTCACTATTAGGTTGTGATGAGATCCTTCTTGAAAATTTCAGAACACTGAAATTCTCTTTCCGTATACTCCTATGTACAGAACTGTTTTGTCTTTTTCACTGACCATGTCACTGATAACTTGCATTTCCACTAGAGCTAACAATGATTCAGACACTCTTAAAAAGTCTACAGAATATACAATGTGCAGAGTTTGGGTGTGGAGTTACCACACAAAAAGTAATTGTTTTTTTGGGAAAACAGTGGTCAGCTACAAAAAAACACACAATTCTATCAAATATTTAAATAACATAATCTTCTAAAATTGTATAAGTTTTCACAGTATCTTCCAGAATAATAAATGGGAAGATAACATTTCCCGTTTCACTTTATGAGGCCAATATTACCCTGGTACCAAAACTAGACAAAACAGCATTAAATTGATATAAAAAGTGACCCAGATAAAAATCTATCATAAAATTAGATCTGAAAATTTTCAACAAAATATTAGCAAATAGAATCCAGCAATGCATAAAAAGAATTAATATTCCACAATTAAGTGGGATTTATTCCAAATTGTAAGACTGGCCAAACACTGAAAATCAATCTAAGTAATTCACCATATCAACAAGCTAAAGCAGCAATAAAAAATTAACAAAATCCAACACCCATTCAGGATAAAAACGCTCTGCAAACTACAAATAAAGAACTTCCTCAACTTGATAAAGGATATCTATAAAAATCATACTACTATATCATACTTCATGATGAAAGACTGAATGCTTTCTCTCTAAGATCAGATCAAAATTTAAAACTAAACTCTTCTTAGAAAAAAACATAGGGACAAAATTGGGGGATTTGGGGCTAAGCAAAGAGTTCTTCAATTGTATAAGGAAAGTAAGAACTGTAAAAGGAGAAAGTTATAAATTGGGCCTTATCCAAATTAAAATCTGCAAAGGATCCCATTATGAGCATGAAAAGAAAGCCATGGACTGGAAGAAAATATTTGTAAATCACATATCTGATAAAGAACTAGCATGTATAATACTTAAAAAACTCTGAGAACTCCAACTAGAAATGGGCAAAAGACCATACATATTTCACTGAAGATACAGTATATGGAGATAAATAAGCATGCAAAACAATATTTGACAAGAGAAATCCTATCTAATAAAAAAGCCAAATGCAAATTAACCATCACTCTGCTACACCCACAAGCCATGCCCACCAGCCAATATGCAAATTGTTGGAAACCAAACATTGTTCTCACTAAATGGATGTAAACAGGAGGCTAGAAGGTTGGTCAACCTTAACTGCTCTGAAAGGTCAGAGCTAATCACTCACTGTTTAGATGAAAACATTGTTAGCTGAAGCAGCCTCTACCTGTTCGTTTCATGTTAATTTCTGTTTTGTTATCTCCTACCTAAAGGCTAGGGGTGTGTCCCAAAGCCTTAATAAAAGGGAGAAAAAGATCAGAGCAAGGGGTAGTCCTTTCCACTAGAGCAGCGGTTCTCAACCTGTGGGTCGTGACCCCTTTGGGGGTCCATCGACCCCATCACAGGGGTAGCCTAAGACCATCAGAAAACACAGATATTTACATTACAATTCACAACAGTAGCAAAATTAGTGTTAGGAAGTAGCAACGAAAATAATTTTATGGTTGGGGGTCACCACAACATGGGGAACTGTATTAAAGGGTCACAGAACCACTGCACTAGAGGGAGACTCCCGCCTGGCCCCCAAATATCGCCAAATTAATATTCTCTAATCTCTCTTTTCGTTTGCGTGCGGCCTCCTTCAGAACCCAAACCCTGAACCAGGAACCCTGAACCACGCAGGACGTGGAAAGGGGCTCCCACACAAATTAATCCAAAGTATGCAAATTAAACCAACCAAGGAGATGCGGCCATGGAGCTGGAGAGAGCAGGAGGCTTGAGTTGCCCCTCACAATGAAGGAAGCCAAGCTTTCTGCACACCCTGGCAGGCCCAGGCCTCCCTCCACTCAAGGATACAAAGTTTCAATTATAAAAGATAAATAAATCCCAGATATCACGGCCTCCACTTGGGTCACCGGGGTGCGTGGCCGGCCGGTAAACCACCACAGGCCCCTTGCCCAGGCCACCCCATGCCCCAAGCGAATCCCCACCCTGATCAGGGATACCCATCAGGGCAAACCAGCTGGCCCCCACCCATGCACCAGGCCTCTATTCTATCTAATAAAAGAGTAATGTGCAATTGAACATCACTGCAACACACAAGATGGCCAGCAGGGGAAGACAGTTGGGTGGGACCAGGCCTGCAGGAGAGGGCAGTTAGGGGTGACCAGGATAGCAGAGGAGGGAAGTTGTGGGTGATTGGGTCTGCAAGGAAAGGCAGTTATGGGCAAACAAGCTGGCAGAGGAGCAGTTAGGCATCAATCAGGCTGGCAAGGGAGTGGTTAGGGGGTGATCAGAAGCGATTAGAGGCAATCAGAAAGGCAGGCAGGCGAGAAGTTGGGAGCCAGCAGTCCTGGATTGTGAGAGGGATGTCTGACTGCCCAGAACAATTTAGTTTTAAAATGATAGGAAATGACATTGATAGGCCAATATTCTTTTATTGTGCAACATATTACATGACAGAATTCTTTTATCCCAAATACCAAGTGGAGGCCCTGGTATCCAGGATTTATTTATCTTCTATAATTGAAACTTTGTAGCCCTGAACAGAGCCAAGACTCCTGCTCACTCCCTGGCGGAAACCATTTTTGTTGGGATTTAATTATCTTCTATAATTAAAACTTTTTAGCTTTAAGCGGAGGCCAACTGCTCGGGCAGTCGGATATCCCTTGAGGGGTGCCAGATTGGAGAGGGTCAGGCCTGCACCGGGCCACTGGTAAGCACATAAAAAGATGTTCAATACCATTAGCCATGAGAGAAATGCAAAATAAAATCACAAGGAGACAGCACTCCCTCTCTGAGTGACTTAAACTTTTTCTAACGCCACTTCTGCAAAGTAGACTCGCCCAGGCCATGGTGTTTGTGGAAGAGCCACACTCAAGGGGCCAAAGAGCCACGTGTGGCTCGCAAGCTGCAGTTTGCCAATCGCTGGTCTAAAGGGACTATTTCACTCTCTACAAGATATAATTATGTGAACTACAAGGCAATATTCAAACCAAATTCTATCACATTCTTACCTTTAGATAGAACATACCGGTAACGATTTTTCATGATTATATATGAAAATGGTCAATAAATACGTTGCATAATAAAAGAATATTGGCCTATCAATGCCATTTGCTAGACAGAATACAATGATTTTAGCTTACTTTTAAATGCTCATAGTTATATATGACTAAAACACTGAACAACTGTTTTATCCTGTTATGTACACTTACCTTACATACAGCAAACATATAAGCACGGGAAAGTAGTTTTTGTAAATGTTTAAAAGCTCGATTACCTGCACACAGAACACTGGCGCTGAGGCTGAAGAGCCGTGAACATAACAATCATGGAATAGTTTCGAGGTGGCGCCTTTATAAATTTTCGGAATTTGTCACCGTTCATTCGGAAGATTGAGCGCCTGGAACTCCACTCCATCAACTGTTCCACTTTCTCGGCTAACAGATTCTGCAATTAAAGAGAGGAATTTAAATTTACACAAGGTTCAAGTCCTTCAGTCTGTATTTCACATAAGCAGAGTTACATGAGATTATATTTTAGCCAATGTTACTTTCTGTTAAAAGTCCTTGTTTTGGTGAACAATACCAGAAGTCATAAGACACACCACCATCACGTATGCCCCGAGATCCACAGAAAAAAGCATATCACCTCCATGGTATTCTTAGCAAAAAGGTAAACCTCAATCTCATCATGAGAAAACATTACACAGACACAAGTTTAGTAACAGCCTATGAATTAACTAACCAGTGCTCATCAACGGTGCCAAGTTCATGAAAGACCAGGAAAGGCTGAGGAACAGTAACATGGAGAAGAGGGAGAAATGACAGCTAAATGCAATATGGAACTTCTCGCAATCCGGGACCCCTCGGGGGATGTCGGACTGCCAGCTTTGGCTCAATCCCCGCAGGCCGCTCTGAGGGACCCCACCAGTGCACAAATCCATGCACTGGGCCTCTGGTAATATCTTTGGTTAATCTCTTCCCACCCTCCCCCTTCCCTCTGAGACTCATCAGTATTTCCACGTTTCCATGCCTGTGCGCCAAGCGTCTGTCCTCTGGTGGTCAGCGTGCCTCACAGCTACCAGTCAAACAGTTGCTTAGTTTTTATATAGGGAGATACATATTTATAAACTTCTAAAATAAAAATTAAGAAAGTACAAGATCTCTATTTTTTTTTGTTTGAGTATTCACACAAGGTTGTTAACTTTTGTTCCACTTTTTACCCACAAGGAGCAGAGTGTTCCGTTTTATATCTCTTGCCTCAAGCAACTTTCCCATTTTAAAGTCAATAACCCAAGAGTAAGAAGCACCTGAAACTGCTGTAAGATATATGGCTTTGATCATTTCAGAACACTCTCTGAACATTTGTCACTGATGAAGAGCCAATGACACTTAGCCACACTCATTTAAATCATAAAAAATTAGGTTAATTTTTAAAATGTAGCATTACCATCCATTCTTTAATATAAGGCTTACAACAAACAAAAAAGACAAGTTTAACAAGTACTTCCAATGTATCAGTTACCATACTAGGCATACATGTCAGGTGTCAACCAATATCCTTATTCCACAGAGAAAAAAAAATCAGGTTCAGAGAACCTAAATTACTTACTCAAGATCAAATTACCAAGTGGTTAATCCTAAATGCAAAGTTGGTTTTTCTACTGTTAATTCCTATCCATGTAATAGTGGTGTGTGTGTTATATGTTGATGTGTGATATCTCTTTATACACACACAGACTTAAAAAAAAAAATCTGGGGAACCATTTAAACAAAAGTAGACTTTTCTACATAGTGAGACAGTTTATTATGAAAGTTCCTCTAATTTAATTCCCTGATTAGAACAAGAAAATAATTATTTGTAAGCATGCATTCTTTATGATAAGAAGTAGGCCAGGTAAGTAAGTTAACATGTAGTTTCCAGATGCTTAAATGTTTTACGATAATATAGAAAGATGAATTTTTAAAGTATCAATACATTTGAAGGAAATAATAGCAAAAATGTTGAGCATTAAATATGGACTTAGAACACATAATTAAAGAGAGCAGAGTCCCAGATTCTCTATTTAGGAAGTAGTGTGCAGAAGTGAGCGATTTGATTAGCTCTCTCCTTTCTACAGAAAAAAAGGTCTGGGAAGGGAAGGGCATCACGGTTGACGCACACTTTCAAGAGCACCTATTATAAAGTAAGTTGAGCTAATTCTCCAAAGAAAAGATTGCGAGGTGACATACAGAAACATTCAGTAAGGAGCAAAAGACTGCTCAGTGTGTGTTCAATGACCTCCGAAAGAATCACAGGTTGAGCTGAGGTCTCCAAACAGGGCTTATTCCACTGTTGCATTTCTCTGGGACGGGACTATGTAAGGGCCAGGTTAAGTGCATTTGTCCCTTCGACGTATGTATTTCCATTTGTGCTCCTCTCTGTTGGAATTTTTTCCTCCTGCTACCACTTCATTTCTGCAGAAATGCTTTTAAACTTCACCACCTTCTCTGCTCGGGTGTCCCTTTGGTCTCTTAAAGAGAGTAATACTCAGGAACCTTGATTCGCTATTCTCAAGGAGAACAAGTAAAAAATAATAATTCTTAGGGGAACTTTGTGTATTTCAGGGAACACAGGCACATCCATAAGATGGGATATAATGTAACCCTTTAAAACTGAGAAAGCACCATATGTCTACTTTTAAATCAGAAAAGAATCCGATGGCTCAAGTCAAATGATGGTTCTGTCTTTATATGCATTGTGACCTAACCAAATTATTTCTCTGGATCTCAGTCTCTTTATCTCTAAAACAAATACTACCTCACAGCAACGTTGGTAAAATTCAATGACTTAATGTATGGGAAACTCATATCAAGCATCCTGCAAAGGACAGGCACTCAAATTTCGTTCCCTTCTCCTCAGGTTCATTCCTATCAGCAACACTGAGAGGAACAGTGGCTTCTGAAGGAACATCTAATTGGAAATTCTTTCTAAAATAATCTCATTAACTTCTTAAATCTCAGAGCTCTCTGTTTTCCCAGTACTTAGCATATGACAAGCACTGTGCTGAATTTATAAATGGGCACTGTGGATGACTGATTACATGATGAGCACTGGGTTAAATTTATGGAACATGATAGAGGAAGGGGTACAGCAGGCCCTCCTCTCAAGGCCTTATGGCAAGGAAGCTCTCGCAGGAAAAATATGGCTTATATTGGCATTACGGCTGTGTTTTTGATGCTAAGTAAATGCCGTAGTGCCATCAGAAGAAGATGGCATGTAAGATCTCATGTCTGTGAACACTAGCTGGTTGGTGATGGTGGTGATGGCTAATTTAAATTAGCACAGAGGAAAATTCTGGAACCTTGACAGGGCTATGAAAAGAGTGTGTGATCAGTTGGATTTTGTTGGCTAAAACCAGGATATAGGAACAGGCGTGTCACAAATCTACCAGATCAGAAAAGACAAAAGAAAGCTAATATTTAGAATCTTAAAAGAAGAAACCCTGTCCTTGCCTGTTACATTGTAAACAGCAAGGCTAGCAGGTCCCACATATTAATGAAGTTAGGGTAGTCAGTCATATTAATTATAGATGGCCAACTTATATTTTTATCTTAATGTTTTTTATGAAAACTGAATTTTAAGGCAAGTCACTATAATAAACTGGCATAATCTATTCCAATCCTCAACATGATATTACTTAAATTGTTCTCAATTCATGTTTATACAAACCATTTCCTAACAAAAATACAAATAAATAAATGGTACATTTCACTAAGCATTATGGAATACAATTGTTCATTCTAAAGTAAAACTTACATATGAAAAAAATATCACTAATCTAATCCTTTTATAGTTATGCTAAAGGCTTGGTGCACAAATTCATGCATGGGGAGGTGGAGGGGGGGAGTCAGCCCGTCCTGTACTCTTTTGCAATCCAGGAATTGTCAGGGGATGTCTGACTGCTGGTTTAGGCCTGATCCTGCAGGGATCCCTGTGGGATCGGGCCTAAACTGGCAGTCGGACATCCCTCTCACAATTCGAGACTGCTGGCTCCTAATTAATTGCTCTTCTGTCTCCCTCCCTGATCGCTCCTAACCACCCTGCTTGCCTGATTGCCCCTAATTTCCTCTACCTGCCTGCCGAATCGCCCTAAGCACCTCTGCCAGCCTGCCTGGTAATCCCTAACCACTCTTCCTACCTACCTGATCATCCCTAACTGCTCATCTGCCTCCCTGATCACCCCTAACTGCCTCTGCCTCGGCCCCAAATACCACAGATTCATTCGGAAGAACATCCAGAAGGTCATTCAGTCTAATTAGCATTTATCAGTGTAGATGTTGTTTCCAACATTTTATCCCTAGGTAGGTACATTTTAATGATGACCAGATGCACCAAAACAAGATATACCTGCAGTCTCATGTCTTAAGAGACATCTACCAGAGGAATAGCCATTCATGTACCAGTCACCTACACAGTATTTACGCAGGTACTTGCTATCATCAAAAGAGCCACAATATGATTTGCGTACAGTAATTCACAGAATATAGATTTGAGTGAGAATAAGTACATGTTGAAGGTATCTCTTGATGACACATAGAAACCATAACCTCTTCTGTCTCTCTGTATTTTGGGGGAGTCTTACTTTTCCAGATTTTAGTATCTAAGAGGTTCACTCCAAGCCCACTGACAAATCAAACAGAAGCATCCATTTGGAAAAAAACTTATCATCAATCCCTGGAAGTATTTGTTCCTACAAATCCTTATTCATTTTCCTTAATATTATACAATTCCTCTCAGGTTTGAATACAATATAAAGGGCAATTGATATTCCAGAAACCAAAATACCAGAGACCAGGCACTCCATCGCCCCATGTACATTACAAACTGACCACTAAAGACCATCAGGAGCCTTAAGAGCACTCAGAAGACCACACAATAAATAAGAAAATAGACTATTTTGATTTAAAAACATATTAAATGCAAATAATACATATGCCCCGAGAGGGCAAGGATTCAAACAGGCAGTTTAATCGATTAAGAACTCAGCAAATTAGGGTATTTCTGCAGGAAATGTAGCACTCTATTAGAAGACTCAACTATCATTATTACTTCAAAGCTGCGACAGTGAGAGATTCAAAAGACCTTCAATAAAGCATCCTGAAAGCTTTTTGATGTATTTAATATCAAGCTCTTTAAAACTGGAGAGGAATGGTGGAAATCCGCAGACAGTTCCTCTTCAGAGAAGCACTACAGGTGACCTGGCCGTGAGAAGTACATCAAAGGGAATCAGCATTGGTGACAGGGACAGGGGTATCGGCAAGTGGAAGAGCCTTACACACGTTTCCTATGACCAACGTGTCAAAAAAAGTACCTAATTCAACGCACATCTGAATAAAAAATGTAGAAACAAAATTATTTGATAAAGCATTTATTCAAATACCCATGCCTCTTTTAGAAAAGAGAAACCCTGCAACACTGCAATATTTCGTTAAGTGAACTATTTCTAGAGAGGCGACAATATTTTTAGTAATACTCATGTAATTAGTGGCTTTACCACAAATGGGAGTTACTCTGTTTTATTTTTTACTACAACATTAAGGCGGTTATTTTGTTGTTTTGGGTTTTTATTTCATTCATGTGGGCTGTCTCCATGACAATTTTTCACTGTAAATTGCTTTAATACAATACTCTCCTGTTAGGAGAAAGCATCTTTAGAATTTTGACCCCTGAAAGATCAAAATATGAAGTCATTTTAATAAGGGACAGTCATGAAGGAGGCTAAGTGAGCATCCGTTTTTATTCCACTGCATTAATTTCAGTCTCCATCTTTATTGAATTCCGTATATTTCTGTTAAATAAATATACCATTTTAAAAACAGGTACTGCCCTAAGCGGTTTGGCTCAGTGGATAGAGCATCAGCCTGAGGGCTGAAGGGTGCCAGGTTTGACCCCGGTCAAGGGCATGTACCATTGGGGATGGAGGGGTGCAGCTGATGGATGTTTCTCTCTCATCAATGTTTCTAACTCTCTATTCCTCTCCCTTCCTCTCTGTAAAAATCAATAACACACACACACACACACACACACACACACACACACACACACAGAGGTTCCAGTGACAAAGACTCACAGCAGCTGCGAGAGGAGAGAAGAAACCCTTCCTACAGCTGTACACAGCCATCTGACCTTACTCTCCTGGGGGCCTGGATCCAGGCGAGGTGGCCATTACCAGTGTTAATGAATACAGCAGAAATCCCATTATAATCATAATCATACAATACATTACAAAATAATATATTCTCTTAGAAGCCAGGTTTGTATACAACTCTTCACTAGTAATAGCAACATATAATGTGTTATAGCTAAAGAAAATGTTTTCTACAAGAATATGTGAAAACAAAAACATCAACTATTAACTGCAAAATTGAGAGAGGATTTTTCTTAGCAAGTTTACTCTTACGTCATACAAACTGATCAGTAAAATCTGTGATGGTTAAATTATTAAAACCAAGTAAACATAAATGGAATCCAACAGCAAACGAGCCGAGAGCAAAGCTTTAAATGTACTTTAAATGTTTTCCAATGCCTTTCAACAACCAAAATAAGGTTTGGTCTACTGAATTACTTTCAACTACAGTGGTACCTCAAGATACGAGTTTAATTCGTTCTGTAACCTTGAGGCGTGGGAAACTATGAGACGCTCAAGTCCCGGTAAACTGGTGGGTCGTGTGCAGCTGGCCAATCTGCGCGATGACTCCCATCTCAAATGTTGCTCGTATTTCAAAGGAAAATCGCTCGCTCGACGGCTCGTATCTCAAAATATCGTATGTTAGGGCACACGTATCTCGAGGTACCACTGCAATAGAAGTAAAATATTTGGGGTAGAGGAAAAGATTTCCTTTAGTTACTTTTATATAAAAGGTATTAACAGTATCACGGCTACCTACTAACTGTATTACCGGCAGAGGCCCAAAGATTTGTGGCCCCAAGTCTCCAAAGAAACTTCTCATGTGAGGTTTTGTAGAAAGCATCCTATATAATAAAAGGGTAATATGCAAATTAACCCTGATGGCGGAACAACACAGACACTCAATGCAGGGACTGCCCCCTGGTGGCCAGTGCGCTTCCATAGGGGAGCTCAGCTTAGCCACAAGCCGGGCTGCTGGCTGTGAGCGAAGCATCAGTGGTAAGACACTCTCCCACCTACCAACCTTGGCAGCGCTAAAGATGTCCGACTGTGGCTTAGGGCCGCTGCCCGCTGGCAGGTGGACATCCCCCAAGGGTTCCCAAGCTGCCAGAGGATGTCTGCCAGCTTGAGGATGGGGCCTAAGCCAGCAGGCGGACATCCTCCCCAGGGATCCCGAACTGTGAGAGAATGTACACGGGGCTGAGGGACCTCCTCCCCCGAGTGTATGAATATTTGTGCACTGGACCTCTAGTTGCATCATTCTAGAGAAAATATCCTAAGTTCACACCCAGACCCAGAATAGAATGAGACATCCCTGCTACTGTTCCACTTATCCCTACAATATCAAGAATGGATCAGAATTAAAACGTATTCTTTATTAAAAGCACAAAAATAATGTCAGGTAGCAAAGCAAGCAAAAAAATGAATTCAGTACAGAGCTGACCCTCTTAGCAGGGGGCAGGACTACTTGAGGATGAACTCAAGAGATAAATCAAAATAAAGAAGTGAGGAAGGGAGAATCTATGGGTAAAATTCCATTTCATTGCCAATTCATAAGCAGATTCACCAAAACATTCTCATGGCTGACATGGGTCTTGGTCCAGACCCCACTCCCCACTCACTGGCAGAATTACTCTTCTTAAAGCCTTTGCTATTATGATCAGAGAGAGTGGGCCAGTGCAAAAGTGTATCATTAAAACGTGGAAGTAGTCTGTACATCTGGTCCCACGTTTAGTGCAAATATTCATGTGCTAAAAATATTATATAAATATTTTATTTTATTTAACACATAAATGTAATATGCTATATTAAAAGTACCAGTGTAAAATGTTAAGGGGTAATATGTTATATACTAAAGACCTGGTGCACAAAAATCGTGCATGGGCGTGAGGGAGATGTCCCTCAATCCAGCCTGCACCCTCTCCAATCTGGGAACCCTTGAGGGATGTCCAACCTCCCTCTCACAATCCAGGACTGCTGGCTCCCAACTGCCCTCTCCTGCAGGCCTGGGTCCCCCCCAACTGTCCTCCACTGCAGGCCTAGTCCTCCCCGTACAACTGCCCTTCCCTACAGGCATGATATCCCCCCAACTGCCCTCACCTGCAGGCCTGCCATCTGCTCTCCTCTGATGACCTAGTCTCCCCAAACTGCACTCCTCTACTGGTCTGGTCACCCCTAATTTTCCACAACTGCCCTCCCCTGCAGACCATTTTGTGTCCACATGGGGCAGCCATCTTTGACCACATGGTGCGGCCATCTTGTGTCTTGGTGTGACGGTCAATTTGCATATTACTCTTTTATTAGATAGGATTGGTAAATCTTTCAAAGTCACTCTAAAAAGACATATAAAATTTTAATGAGTGTACCCTTCAGTACAGCAACAACATTTCTAACAATTTATCCTGAAGCAATCATCAATTAAGCCACATATGCTTATGTGTAAGGATATTCACTGCAGTATTGTTTATAATTGCAAATCTTTGTTAATCTTATGTGTGCCTATAAAAACAAGATTGCTTAGATCATAGTATGGCACGGAACAGGATCACAGTCTGAGACAGACTTACCTAAAAGGATAGTCACAATTTACCTTTATGTAACTCAAAAGGATTACTTTTCAGAATATTGTGTAAAGTACTAATTCATATTTCAACATAGATGTGTGTGACTATTTGTTCAACTTATTTTATGTACATGCTAAATATCTGAAAGGACATACAGCAAACCGACAATGGTTTATCTCTAGAGAAGATTCCTTTATAAATTTCCATGTTGTTTAAATTTTTAACTGTAAACAGCAAAAGAGTTATTGCCGCCTGGACAAAGACAGTGAAAGATATTGAAAAAAGAGTAGCTTAAAGATAAGATATTGTGATTCCTCTAGGAAGAAATGTCTAACACAGCTCAGGGTGCATCAGTTACCCTCTGCCTCCTTGCTGTCCCTATTCTACTCTTCCTATCTATTGATTGCTCCTACCCTCATCTTCCCATCTATTGATTGATTCTACGAGTATTTTGAAATCTACAATCACTTCACTTCAATATATTCCTTACTTTGGATCAGGTTGGTATTTGAGAAAATGAGACTATTTCATTATATTCTGACGTGCAGTTACTACCACATTAATCTTTAGTAACAAACATCTTAGATCATTTCAAAAAAAGGATCTGGAAAATCCTTCAACCACCAGGGTTTTATGTGTCTCTTTACTAAGAAAGTGAAGAAAGCAATCCCAGAAATTTCAAGTCTAATTTAGTGAACCAATAAGGTAAAGGGATGGAAGAAATCAATATAAGCCCAAAAAAATAGAACTATTTTCCTGGCTCCAGCAAAATAAAGTTTGAGTTTTACTGATGATAAACATGCCAGAAATGGACAGATCAAATTATCGCAGAGTAACACAGTTCTAACCGCATTAATGGTGTTTTCCATTCTGCCACCATAAACATCAACCACTATTCAAAGGCTTACTTTTACAATCTAAATAGAAAAGCAGAAAGAAACAAATTCTAGTCTATGTCCTCCTCCAATATCATATTAAACTTTTATATAATTTTGTTTTAAAAACCTATGCATTTATTTCCATTGCTGTAGAGAACCCCTTCATATTATTTTCTATTTCTCTTAACAACAGTCATACAGGTTTTTCCCATTTATATATTTTTAAATTTTTATTTTATTGTTTAAATTATTAGAAATAATAGTACATATGTCTCCTTTTTTTTCCCCACTGACCTTTCCCCAGCCTTCCTGAACCGTTGGCACATACCCTCACCCTCACCCCCGCCCAATGTCTTGTGTCCACTGATTATGCTTATATGCATGCATACAAGTCCCTCGGTTGATCTCTTACCTCCTCCATCCCCAGCCTTCCCACTGTAATTTGACAGTCTGTTCAATGCTTCTCTGCCTCTGTATCTATCTTTTTGTTCATAAAGTTATAATGTTCTTTATTATCCATAAGTGAGTGAGATCATGTGGTATTTTTCTTTCACTGACTGGCTTATTTCACTTAGTATAATGTTCTCCAGTTCCATGCTGTTGCAAATGTAAGAATTCCTTCTTTTTACAGCAGCATAGTATTGCATTGTGTAGATGTACCACAGTTTCTAATATACCCATCTGCTGATGGGCATTTAGGCTGGTTCCAAATCTCAGCTATTGTACACTGTGCTATGAACATATTTTTTTAAAATTTATCTTTATTGTTGAAAGTAGTACATATGCCCCCCTTTTTATCTTTCTAAATGCAGTATGCAGTGATTCACACATCTGTATATTATACTTCAATGTCCACACATCTACAATTTAATTTCCAATGCTTTGAATACATTTCAGACCCTTCAAGTCTTGGCGTCCATTTATACCTGTCCAGCCTCACCTCATGTTAATCCCAACAGAATCCTGCAAATGCAAAAGGACCCACTACTTGACAGTCCCTGGACACATTATATTTTCAGTCTAGAGGCCCGGTGCACAAAATTCGTGCATGGGTAGGGTCCCTCGGCCTGGCCAGAAATCAGGGCTGATCTGTGGGGCAACCAGCAGGGCCATCAGGGGGTCCCCGCTGGCACCTGCCTTGGCTGGCCTGCGGCCTGCAGGCTGGGGGCAGCTCCTACATTGAGCGTCTGGCCCCTGGTGGTCAGTGCATGTCATAGCGACCGGTTGTTCTGCTGTTCGGTCTATTTGGATATCAGGCTTTTATTATATAGGATGGTTGTACCATCTAGGGTTCTCCATTCATCTCCCTTCCCCACCACCACCATCACCACCACCTATGCCACAACACACACACACAACACACACACTCCATATTCCAGCACGCAGCCTTCATCAACATGTCTAACTCCTCTTCATTAGTCAAAACTCAATTCAGTCAATTACCTAACTCTGAAACCTTTCCAGTTCTTACCATACAGAGGCATGGACATATCCACCATAAAGTAAACCTACCTATACTTATAATATTTTTGTTAGTTTTTATATATGTCTCCATCACTAAACAGAGTCTCTGAATAGGATATGCTTCAAATTTCCCCTAAAACGGTAAACACCTATAAGAGTGCTGGTACACATTTGATAAAATTATCAATAAATAATCAAAACAGATAAAATACTATTAAAAATTTCTCATATACAAGTTGAATTTTTCCCCACTTTAAAATACAAAGAGAAAGAAAACACGACACCCCCATCCTCCTCGATCCGTCTGCCTTTAAGCCAACGCTTTGCTGAGATTAACAATCTTACACCTACTCACTGACACATCAATACATTGTCCTCTACCTAATTACTCAAATTAACTATGTCTATGAGGTTCAAAATGTAGAATGTTCAAGAAATACTAAATATGTTTAACACCAACTAAGGTCTAAATATTTTTAATTTCCATAAAAACATTAAGCAGTTTATACTACTGTTTGATCCCACTTCCCATAAGTAGCTGTTTTTAACATTTTCGTGCAAAATATGGCTCCATTAGTAAAGAACAATATACTTATGCCATCTGTCTTCAGCTCTGATTCAGCACATCTGCCTAGTAAGGTAATGTTCCCCTACCTTCTTCCCCTTCTTGGTTTTTCATCCTAAAACTATATCCTCACTGAAGAGAGTCTCTTCTCAAATAAGAGGAATTTTTTTGTAGTTTAGAATAGATAATTGATTCATGCTTCTTCTTCTAAATGTACTCTTGTCCAAAAAAGAAAAAAAAAACAAAAACATCCTTTAAAAAAAAAACCATCACCATTCCCTTCCCTAAAGAATATAATTGGAGTTGGAGTGGATGTAATTTAATTAAATCTCCCACACAATATGGCGTGTACAGTATCCTGACAGTTGGTGACCAAAGGTGAATTACTTCTAGTAAAAATTAGTTTGCTCTCTCACCAGGTGGCCAATTTCATTTCAAAACTCTGATAATATTTTACATTTCTCCTTTTAGTGGGTACATGTTTACACATGTAACACCCATCTGCTGGAACTACTTTTGCCCTCTGGAGCATAAGTATTAACCATAAAAGATACATTTAAAAATTCAGAGGGAATCACGATTACCTTTTATCTTTCTAAGCTAAACTTGTCAAATTAGCACTTCCAACACCACCCCTGTGACACTGCTTTCACACTCCACCATCCCTGTCAACCTGTCAATCTTTGCATTGGCTCTTGCTTTCAAATCTAAAGTGAATGGTATCCGCTCTTTATTTTATTACAAAGTGACCGTGAATGTATAACACACCTTAGAAAATAATCCAAAATAATACTGAATCCTATAATCATTGTGATTAAATACTAAATGTTTAATGCCCTACCATGAGTATAAAATCACAACACAAAGTTTTTATCTGTGAAGTGCTGAAAACAGCATCTTTCACACAGTAGTGGTAAACAAGTGTTTGACAAATAACATTAACTGATCCATTGTTCGTTATATTTATACCGATTATTGTATGGAAAATACAATAATTAATAAAATAATGCAAGAATAAAGTTTGGCATACTCACAACTGTAAACCTACTTTTGTCCCACCCTATTTATGAAATGTGTATGATCACATGTAAGAACAGTTAACTTATTCAATACTCGAGTTCTTAAAAACATTTTTACTTTCTTCAATATCAAATTGCCAAAAACAGAAATCTAAAAACCTGTCAAAAATTATAAAGCGCTATTACCAATCTGTAGTTAAAACCCAAGCTAGGATCACTAAACCATTAGAAACGAGAGAAGAAATTCTAAAGCATCTTCAGGAAAAAACACACACACACACACACACAAATTAGCCAAGACCAGTTTGATTCAGTGGATAGAGAGCGTAGGCCTGTGGACTGAAAAGTCCCAGGTTCGATTCCGGTCGGGGGCATGTACCTTGGTTGCAGGCACATCCCCAGTGTGGGGCGTGCTGGAGGCGGCTGATCGATGTCTCTCTCTCATCGATGTTTCTGATTCTCTATCCCTCTCCCTTCCTCTCTGTGAAAAATCAATAAAAAAATATTAAAAAAAACACACACACAAATTATTCTATTTTCCAGCATGGGATGGAACATAGTGCAGGTGGCAGGAAAAGAGAGACCTCGTCAGCAGTGACTACTCCTCCTACCAGAAATGTTCAACGCCAGTGACTTACTCAACTGACATTTCTAAATGCTCCTTGGCTAGAAGTCAGAAACTTTTGCGGATGTGAGGGAGTACATGCATCTTAGGATGTATCTTAATGCAGCATCAATGCCACCTTTTCTTTCATTCATAACTGTGTGCAACTGGTGCTTACAATGACCTTGGGAGGGGGTAATTCTTTAAAATTTTAGTTTAGTTTAGTAAGAACTTAACACAACATCTACCCTCTTAATAAAATTTTAGGTCACCTGAATTATTGTTGACTACAGCTGCAATGGAACAGCACATTCCTAGAACTCCTTCAACGTGCTTAACAGAAACTTCACAGCCACCGACAGCAGTTACTCCCCAATGCCCCACCTCAGTGCCCAGCAACCACCATTTCTCTCTTTGATTCAATGAACATAACCATTTTCCATTCCTCATGTAAGTGGAATCATGGCGTATTTTCTGTTGGTGACTGGCATTTCCCTTAGTTTAGTATTCTCTTCCCTTTCTATGGCTGACTGTGTATACCCCACTTTCTTTGTCCAGGCATCAATTGATGGGCACACACAGTTTCTGCACACTGGCTATTGGGAATAGTGCTGCAATGAACATGAGGTGCAGTTATCTCCTCAAAATGCTTATTTTAACTGATTTTTGATAAATACCCAGAAGTGGAATCACTGGGTTATAAGGCAGTTCCATTTTTTTTTTTTTTTTTGAGGAAACCCCACACTGTTTCCCATAGTGGCTGCACCATATTGCATTCACATCAGCAGTATGCATTTCAACACATTAACAACAAACATTGTGAAAAAAAGTTTTTAAAAACAATCCCATTTACAGAGCACCAAAAATAGCAAAATATTTACCAAAAAAAAAAAAACTAAGAAGGTGAAAGATTTGCATAATGAAAACTATGAAACATTGAAGTAACTTAAAGAGACACAAACAAATGGAAAGAATCTTGTTCATACTTCCCTCCCTTTTCCTCCAACCCGCCTGCTTCCTTCCCACCTCCACTGTCTGCCAATTAGTATTGTTAAAATGTCCATACTACCTAAAGTCATCTACAGAAACAGTGAAATTCCGACCAAAACTCCAATGGCATTCTTTTATAGAAATAGGGGGAAAAATACCACAAAACTCTACAATACAGAAGCACAGAAACCACAATCAATCCGGAGAAGGTAAAGTAATGTTGCTTGTCTTTCAAACATTATTACATTTAATTTCAAGAACCAGTAAAAACCTTAACTACAGCCTGTCAACTGTGTATGCCTTAAACCTAAGAAATAATATGTAAAAAAAGAGCAACTGTGAGAGGGTTCACGTTAGTTGTTACTTTTTCTATTTTAAATCACTACAAATAGTTTAAGTCATTTATTGAACAAACTAGAGGCCCACTGCAGGAAGGTTCCTGCGAGAATAGGGCTTCCTGCAGCAGTCTCCTCTGCCCCGCCTGCTTCCCTCCCATCTCTGCCCCTCTCCCCCCACCACCTGCTTCCCTCCCTTCTCCTCTGCCCCACCTGCTTCCCCCCCTTTTCTGCCCCTCGCCTGCTTCCCTCCCTTCTCCTCTGCCCCACTTGCTTCTCTGCAGCTTTGCTCCCATTTGCAGTGCTTGGCTTTCTTCTATGCTGTCTTCAGTCTTTACTCAGTGCCTGGTATGCAAATTAACCATCATGGTTGTGTTAATTTGCATACTAGCTCCTGATTGGCTGGTGGGCATGGCTTTCGGACAGAGCAAGGGTATGGTCAATTTGCATGATTCTCTTTTATTAGATAGGATAACTTTAATAGGTACAGTGGTACCTCGAGATACAAGTTTAATTTGTTCCGTAACCTTGAGGCGTGGGAAACTATGAGATGCTGGAGTCTTGGTAAACTGGTGGGTCGTGTGCAGCCAGCCGATCCGTGCGATGACTCCTATCTCAAATGTTGCTCGTATTTCAAAGCAAAAATTGCTCGCTCTACGGCTCGTATCTCAAAAATCTCATATGTTAGGGCATTCGTATCTTGAGATACCACTGTACTACCAATTTTATTGGGGCAGCACAATCACCAAATGTACATATTCTTCACAAAAGAACTGACCTCCCCTACCTGGGAGGAAATTCATCTAGGAGCTACAGACACAATGCAACATCAGGGAGGAGGGCTCACCAATCTAGGCGCTCACACAGGTCAACCCTGGTTTCAGTGGAGAGAAAGATTTCACAACCATGTCAGCCACATCCCAGCTAGTTTAGTCTCAAAACATGTCATTATCATCTCAAAAACTAAATGTTTATACTAAGTGAACAACAGTTTAGAAGCCACTGCAATTGTAGAATGTGTGGAGTCTAAAATTAGGAAGAAAGATAAAAAGGGTCAGATTCTTTACCAAATAGCTCATAGTATTATTAAGTCTCCCATGTATTAATTTCATCATATGTTAGATGCATAAAATATCTCTAAGATGCCGAAACCGGTTTGGCTCAGTGGATAGAGTGTCGGCCTGTGGACTGAAGGGTCCCAGGTTCGATTCCGGTCAAGGGCATGTATCCTGGTTGTGGGCACATCCCCAGTGGGGGGCGTGCAGGAGGTGGCTGATCGATATCTCTCTCTCACTGATGTTTCTAACTCTATCCCTCTCCCTTCCTCTCTGTAAAAAAATCAATAAAATATATTTAAAAATATATATATATATCTAAGATGCTGTCTGGAGCCAGATTTCCAAAACGGCTGGACAGCCCCTCTTATTCAGCAAAACAGAAGGAAACTGGTGCAAAAGATCAAGAACAAGCCTCCTGACTGCTGGAACATAAGGGCATGCAGAAGCTGAGAAGCCTTTATTCAGGAGACTTCAAGGAATGCTGTTAGAACAGCAGGGATCTCTGGCATGGAAGCCAGAAATGCTCTGTTTTGCAGATTTTTCTATTCTGGGCAAAGAATCTCAGAAGGAAGAGGAGACTCCTTCTCCTCACCAGGACCCTGTTCAGAGGGCAGAAGGTGGGGGTTCCACACTTGGAGGGGCAAGCTGTCAGCAAAGGCCACCAGGAAGAGAAGCAAGACAGGGAGCCAGCAGCGCCACAGCACAGCCGGGGCCATTATGCAGAACAAGAGAGAGCATAATGGCAAACAACCGGAGAAAAACACAGACACTGGAAACAGCAAGGAAACCAATGTGCGCAGCACGAATCTAAGGGAGGGATCCGGGGAGAGAAAAGGGCAGGAGGAGGCCTGCACTGATGACACGCACCCCTTTGCGGTCTGGAGCGCCGCACCTGCTCGGGCGCAGCGAGATAAAGGGCCCGCCAGCTGCTCCTCCCGGGCTAAAGGCGGGCAGACAGGAAACTCCCCGATTCGAAGACACCCCTCATACCGCACACAGATCGCTGGCCAGCGGGGAAGACGGAGTGGTCCGGGCTCTTAATCACAACCGCTAACCAACACCTGGCGGTTCCTGGGGAGCCAGGCTTGGAAATAAAAACAAGGAGCGAAAAAAAAAACACAAAACTAAGCCTTAAAGTCAGAGTTTGGTCCCTGCAGGAAAAGCAGATCACTGCAGAATTAATCCAGCCAAGCCACCACACAAATACAAAATGTGAAAGAAAAATTAAAAAGACAACTTTGGTGCTAAATAGCAGCAAATAAATAAAGAACCAAAATGTAATTACTTTTAACTCTCAACAAGAAAAAAATGCTAAGATCAGTCTCAAACTCTGGAACTGGTCATTGTCAGTTGCTATTATATCCATTTGCAATTGATAATTATTAGGATACATTATTAGAGTCCCAGTGCAAGAAATGTGTGTCTCGGGGGGCGGGTCTCTCAGGCTGTCCAGCGTCCTCTCACAGTCCAGGAGCCTTTGGGGATGTCCAACTGCTGGCTTAGGCTGCTAAGCTATCGGCTGGACATCCTTAGCGCTGCGGCAGAGGCGGGAGACTCACCATCACTGCACTCGCCGGCCATGGACCTGGCTCAGGGCTTCTGGCTGACCGGCGCGCCCCTGTGAAGTGCACTGACCACCAGGGGGAAGCTCCTGCAGTTGAGTGTCTGCCCCCTGGTGGTTAGTGCACATCATAGCAACAGGTTGCTCCTCCTTCAGTCCGTTTGCATATTAGCCTTTTATTCTATACAATATGAATCATACATTTCTGATTCACTTTTATAACTCTTTCCTAGATTTAAAATTCACATTAATCTAGGGTTTAAATGTATCTTTTAAAAGTCTAAAATATGTATCATTTCTACCAAAAGTATCTATATACTAGTGGCCTGATGCATGAAATTCGTGCGTGGAGGGGCAGTTACCTTAGCCTAGCCTGCACCCTCTCCAATTGGGACATCCCTCTTGCAATCTGAGACCACTGGCTCCTAACTGCTCTTCTGCCTGCCTGCCTGCCTGTCTGATTGCCCCTAACTGCCTCTGCCTGCCTGCCTGCCTGCCTGCCTGCCTGATCATCCCTAACTGCCTCTGCCTGCCTGCCTGATCACCCCTAAACTCTCTGCCTGCCTGCCTGATCGCCCCTAACTGCCTCTGCCTGCCTGCCCGATTGGCCCCAACTGCCCTCCCTATCTGGCCTGATCTAGTCCCCAATGGCCCTCCCCTGCCAACCTGATCTCGCCCTCAACTGCCCTCCCCTACCAGCCTGATATCACCACCAACACCCCTCCCCTGCCAAATGATCTCACCCTCAACTGCTCTTCCCTGCTGGCCTGATCTTGCCTCCAACTGCCCTCCCCTGCTGGCCAATTTGGTTCTGATTGGTCAGTTTCCATGCCAGTCAGCATCTCCAGGCCCACCTCCAAACTGATCAGAGAGGCGGGGCTGATCAGCCGCCCGTGTATAGGCCCAAAGAGAAAGAGGCGCCACTGCTGGCAAAGCCTGGAGAGAAAGAGAGTGAGGCAACGGCTGGTCAACAGCTGCCACACAGGCTATGGATTAGACCCTGCCTCTCTCTCCCCATCATCTCTCCAGGCCTGATCCGAAGCCCCCTCAGCAGTCAGTGCTGGGTCACCATGGCAACCCAGTACTGACTGCAGGACTGACTTCCAGTAGGTCAAGCCTTCGGTCATTTTGGATGTTATGGACCCTGAATTTTTATATGTTAGGATAGATAGATGTTCTATAGAAATTAATATATAATATTTATCACATATTAAACTAGGACTATATTTACAAAATATAAACATAAATCGATATTTGTATTTATACCCTGGAAAAGGCAATCTCGTGCATGCAATCAGTACAGCTCCCGCTCAGCTTCTTAAGAATACGCCCTGGCCCTGGCACCCTTCCTCATCAAGAGATAGAGATCAGACACCTGTGGGCTTATCACCCGGTGTGGGCTTATCGTGTTTCAGGCTCAGTGAACACTCTTCTGTCTCTGCTTAAAGCGTGTGCATCCTATGTCCCACTGCTGTCTGTCCTCCACAGGAAGGAACGGTCTTTCCCCTGTAGCCCAGAAGTTGTTCTACATGAACAATTACCCTTCACTGCCTGATCCACAGCCCCTTGGCAGTCAGTGCTGGGTTGCTGTGCCCGCACTGACTGCAGGCCTGGCTTCCTGTGTTTGGTTGAGCCTTCGATCAGTCATTACAAACCCTGGGTTTTAAATATATAAAACCCTAATATGCAAACAGACTGAGCAGCAGAACAACCAAATAACCCGTCGCTATGATGTGCGCTGACCACCAGGGGGGCATGGGTGGAACATGGCAGGCATCGGCAGCAGGTGGCAGAGCACGGAATCTGGCTGGCATCTGCTGCAGCAGAATGGGGGAGCAGGTGAGTGGGGGCGCCAGACCAAGGCGGGGTGCCAGTGGCTGTCATTGGGCTGAGCCTCTGGTGGTTACTGAAAATTATTTGCTCCCCTGAGCTGCAGTCCCACCCAGTGCTCACACCTGCTGCCAGCACTCAGGGCCGGCCCTGACCTTCAGCTCCATCAGCGGGCGTAAGCGGTGGCTGCTGGCCCCGATCGCCCCTTAGGGCTCCTCCACCTCCCCCTGCTCCTGAGAGGCACTCGGGGCCACAGCCACCTCTCGCACACGCTGCTGGTGAAGGCCCGGCTCGCATCTGCGTTCGGCAGGAGCAGGGCTGGTGGCAGGGGCCGAGACCCTCCCCTGTGCCCACCACAGCTTCGCAGCCCCCAGTTCCTTTCAAGGTGCACATATTTGTGCGTTGGGCGCCTAGAAAATTATAACTTGTAAAAGAAGTATGCCTCAAAGAAATAGTAAGATATATATATATATATATATATGTATATATATGTGTGTGTGTGTGTGTGTGTGTATAATCCTCATAATTAATGAAACAATGCATACATAATATATTTAACTTCTTAATATTTAAATTGGTTCCCATGAAGAGATTCCATGTCACTGAAAAAAATGACCATTTTAAATAATCATTGCAAAATGAAATCAAACGATTACAGCTCAGTAATTAATGACATACTGGCCACTTTACAAGGAAGCCTCAGTCCTCTTTAAAACAAAGTGTCAAAAAGCAAACACACTGCTTCTTGGCCTTTTGGCTAAAATCGGGTGAAGTATGAAACACACAAAAAATAAACTTTACCAAACTCCTACTGTTTCCCAATACAGAATATGTTTACATACAAAAATAAGGATACATATGCAAAAATTATTCACTTGATTGAATACGTCCCATAAAATGTATATTTTAGAAAGTATAGTATATTTTTTAAAATGCTCATTGCTTTTGGTGACTAAACCTACAATAAGTATAAAATTTTTCTAAACAGCAAATCAAAAAAAAATTTAAATAAGAATTAAATGCTCAGTAGGAAAAAAATCCCAAAAGTTAAACTACCTTTTTTCCTTCAAAAAATCTTAACACATAATAACTCCAGGATAGTTAGTTCCTAAGCTGGAGACACCCCTTACAACTGTAAGTATGAGGTTAGACATGCTTATTAGCTTCTAATTGGCTGGTCCCTCTAAATGTTTTCCAAGTGATTTACACCTACGTGAAAACCCATTTGAACACAAAGCGTAACATCTGGCTTAAAATAATATTTCACTGACCTACTAACTCTAAGGTGGTGGCAGCAGACTGAATATGTCACCCCCAAATGCACGTTGAAACCCTAACTCCCAAGGGGATGGTGCTAAGAGGTAGGGCCTTTGCGGGGTGACTAGGTCTTGAGGGTGAAGTGAATTTCTCATTTAATCCTACAGGGCGCTTGCGCCCTGTGATTAAATGAGAAATCAGCCTGCTGCAACCTGGTAGAGGGTCTTCCAGAACCCAGCTCAGCCGGCACCTGACTGAGCCTTCAGCCTCTGGAAATGCAAAAAGTCAGTTTCTGTGGCTTGTAAGTCACCAGGCCATGGCGCTTTGTTGTCGCAGTCCAAACTGACCGAGACAACATGTAAACCCTCCTAAGTTCTCAAGAGGACTTAGTTACAACATGAGTTCTAGCTCTTAGAGAAACAACTGTGACTCAAAGCCTTAAGCAGCCGAAACCGGTTTGGCTCAGTGGATAGAGCATCGGCCTGAGGACTGAAAGGTCCCAGGTTCCATTCCGGTCAAGGGCATGTACCTCGGTTGTGGGCACATCCCCAGTAGGAGGCGGCTGATCAATGCCTCTCTCATCGATGTTTCTCTCTATCCGTCTCCCTTCCTCTCTGTAAAAAGTTAATAAAATATATTAAAAAAGAAAAAAAACACAAAACCCTGAAGCAAGCTTTGAGGGGCAGTTACCAGAAAAAAAAAAAAATCAATGCAGAAATTACTCTCCTGGGGTTAAGAGGCAGCTGAATGGTTTATAAGCCACATCTATTTTCCAAGCCCACCTTCCCCTACTGCTCAACGAGGAAAAGAAGCTCCAGGTTTTTGTTTGTTTGTTTGTTTATAATTTTTAAAAATATTTTATTGATTTGTTACAAGAGGAAGAGAGAGGGATAGAGAGTTAGAAACACAGATGAGAGAGAAACATGGATCAGCTGCCTCTTGCACACTCCCTACTGGGGATGTGCCCGCAACCAAGGTACATGCCCTTGACCGGAATTGAACCCGGCACCCGTCAGTCTGCAGGCCAACACTTTATCCACTGAGCCACACGGGTTTCGGAAGAAGCTCCAGTTTTAAGAAAGGACCTGAGCAGCCCTAGCCGGTGTGGCTCAGCAGAGAGAGCCCTGGCCTTCAGGCTGAAGGGTTCCGGGTTCCTTCCTGGTCAAGGGACACATGCCAGGGTTGCAGGCTCCCTCCCCAGCGAGGGGTGTGCAGGAGGCAGCTGATGAATGATTCTCTCTCATCATTGATGTTTCTATCTCTCTCTCCCTCTCCCTCTCAGAAATCAATTTAAAAAAAAGGGCGGGGGGGGGGGGA